>JAAAKG020114476.1:0-15319 GCA_010014905.2 Druon quercuslanigerum
ACACTGCTCCGACCCAGGTTGCTGATCAATCTCTCTAGCAATCACCCCAAGTGAAGATCCTCACAAGGCCGTTATGTCAGGTTCCCCACTTGGGTCCATTCGTATCCAAGGTCTCGTTTCAGGCGTCGTTTCCTCTACTGAGACTCTTCTTAACTATTTTCCGCCATACTTTTCTGTCCAGGCATAATGATTTCTAAAAAATTGTGCACTCAAAGAAGATGTACAAATTTGTTTTTGGACACTTTTGGTAGGACGCTTAGTTTTTATTTTATTCGTAAAAACCAACATTAAAAAGAAAAAAAAAGAAAATTTTTGGGCAAACGACACAAGCTATGAAAAAAATGAATGGACAAAAGTTTCTTTCCGAAAAACAAGCTAAAAATTTGTCATCAATAATTCGTTGACAAGATACGTAGTTTTTGTTTTAATCGGGAGAAATAACATTAATTTGTTCATATTATGATGGAACAACAATTAATATATATGATAGCCTGAAAAAAAGAAAACAAATTATATTTAGAGAAACTATATCCATGGAATCCAAAAGTGAAATTTCATACAGTTCAAGAACAGACAAATTTGATAGATTGCGGTCTATTTGCTATCGCATTTGCTATTGCAATATGTTTTGGTGATAAGCCTGAGGAAATACTTTACGATGAATTTTAATTCAGAACGTGTATCGCAAAAATGCTTTCTGAAAACAAAATAGAACGAGTTCCACAAATGTAAATTACATTACAACATAGGCTCTTAAGCCACGTACTTTTTAATGAGATTTAAACTATTGCAACTTATAATTTTTAATTATTTAGATATTCATATTTACAAAATTGACATACTCACATATAAGCTTCATATTTTTCATTCTTAAATTTGTTTAAAATCCTATACAAGTTGTCCCAGGGCAAACCTCAGCTACTGGGCGGGTCGCAGGTGACGGATAGCGAATGCCTTGAGTAAAGTATTATTTCTTCAAATTGTGTATTTATGTTTTTCTTCCAATTCCAAAGAACCAATTAATAAAAATACGTATATTTCAATAATAATGCATATTATAAATAACAATAATATACATTTATTGTAATAATACAAAGATTGACACGCGCGCTGTTTTCTTTTCTTACAACTCAAGAAGACGACCCTCCAGAGTTGCGTTACGAACCAGGAGATCGCCAACAATGGCATGCATCTCCCTAAATTTACCAGTTATGACCGCCACCTGTGTCTTGTTGATACTTTAGTATCATCAAGACAGTAGGCGGCCATATCTCGATCCATTTTCATGGCCATGGCCCTGAGATCATCCAGCGAGGGCACAGGCGCGGGCACGGGCAACGCCGGGGGAGTATCCTTAAAGAGAGAGGAAATCAGAGAATCTGGCTTCCTTCCCTTCCAGTCATCCCGTGGATGACTGGACTACCAATCAATACCTGGTCATATGACACTTCCATGTCACAAAATACATCTGCTCCAGGGGTGGCCGAAGCCATGGCCGAAGCCTTGGCCGAAGCCGTGGCCGAAGCCGTGCCTTCGGGCCCACAGTGTCACGAGCCGCGTTAGATAACGCATGCTCAACCAGGTCCGACTATAGGACCTTTTTTCCAGAGTTCCCAGCGACATTCTCAACAACACGTGACGTCAAACCTTCACTGATCTCTGACGTCAGTGTAAGCGAGACAGATGTGTTGGAAGGTCGACCAGGGTTACTCGCGCGTTTAGGGGTTTATAGGGGAGTCAGCGAGCGGCCCCTAGCTCAATTCCGACGACCATAGCATCACTATTGTCCGATATCAAGCTATCTCTGACGTCACACGAAAGAGAAAACGAATCGTCCACAGTGACGCGATGGTCGGGACTGACCACACGTTTTTTATCGCGTTTGGAGCCTCCAGTGACCGGTTTCGTCCGAGACTTCACCAGTACACTAGGGGGGTCACTAGGGTCAATTTTCTTGGGGAGGGGAGGGGGGAGTTTTTATTCCCCCCCATAACCCCCAAGGGATATTAGTGGATGGTAAAAAAGTATCGCTTACCCTTTTCTGGCCCGGGCTGACCCCCGCCATCTTGGAAGTGGCGTCGGTCAACACAACACCAAAAAACACTGTTTCTAACCACGCACAGTTTCAGAAATACGTCCGCAGTGCACAAAAGATCGAAAGTAACTAGTAGATAGGGACAGCTTTGTAGCGTAAAGTGGTTTTTAGGCCACTGGGATACCTAGGGCCAAGCGGCCTATAACTCCCGATGTTAAATCCCGACTAATTTGCTTATTCACAAATTAAGGAATCGCTTACTATCTTCTGTCTAGTTTTGCCACTGCATAAACAAGGAAAGACGAATGAAAGGACAAGTCCAAATCATTTAAATTACCGTGGAAGGGAGGGCGAAGGAAAAATTCCCGCTGTTAAGGTCCATTCGGACCAAAGTGGGCAGAAGACGAAGTGCCTCAGAAGGAGGAGAGACGGTTAGCAATACTTGTTAGAGCCCAGCGATTTCCAAACGTCCCCAAGCGCTCCCAAGCAAGGTGTTCAGCAGGGACCTCGTGGAGGTTCCGTCCCCGAGCCATAATGGGCTCCACTTCTAACCAAGTGCTATCGTTGTTCTATCGTTCTATCGTTCTATCGTTCCGGAGAACCACACTCGCACCCAAGGCCGTCACCGAGACTCATCTGCCAAAGCTTGACAGAGAAGTCCCCATGACCGGTCAGGAAATGCGAGACGTGATAATCCGGAACAATCCATGGGCTGGCCAGTCTTCCTCGGACGTCAGGAAAACACTCATGTGTAATCCTGCCGTCCGAGGAAGCCGACCATTGCTCCTGCCACAGATCTTTGATTTTATTGTCTACGGGGGAGGCTGAGTCGTCACCCAGCTGATCCGACTCAATTGTCAGATCAGCAACTCGGACGACCCCGCCTTTCCGTATATAGTACTGCGCAACTCGCTGAGATAAAAAGAGCTGGATTGGTGCCTCGCCCGCCAGAACGCACAAGGCGTCCGTAGACGCCGTTCTGTAGGCCCGTGTGATAGCAATAAGGGCCTCTCTCTGGGCAGATCGAAGTTTTCTTCTGGCATGTACATTTGTCAAGTCAAACCATCCAGCTGCAGCGTAACCAGCTATGGCTTTGAACAAGCAATCAGTCTGCAGTGAGTCGTAACTTTCAGGCCCTGGTCAAAGTGGACTCCAAGAGATAGCACGCTCTTTTTGAGCGAGATCGATCTCCCATTCACCTTCACCACGGGTACACTAATGCTCAGTGCCGACCTATCCAAGGACTTCACCCGGGTCAACTTGGAAGCGATCTTACGAGCTCTCGAGATTTCTCTCTCGTTCTTTTGGTGCCTGAGAAACACCATCTCCGTTTTTTTACCTGATAGCTCTAACCCAGCATCTCGACACCATTCAGCAATGGCGTCCACAACCGGTTGAGCCCTCTCTTGAACAATGTTCCAGGCGCATGGACCAAGTACTGACCCCTGAGGACAGCACTTGGTCGCCAACTTGGAAACATTGCCCCCGTTCCACGATATCCTCATTAGCCTGTCGCTACAATAGTGCTCGCGAACGCTGAGGACATTTCCGGGACAGCCACGCTTCCGAAGACATTGTCGACATTGTCGAAGGCACCCGTGATGTCAAAGAGTAGGGCTAGCACGAGTCTTTCGTCGCACTCCTTCACCACTCTTTTGACATCACAGATGGCATCTTCTGTCGACTTTAGTCGCATGAAACCGTACTGGCGATCGGAGATCCTGCCAGGTCCGAGAACGGTGTTTCTCATTCTTCCAAGCAACAAACGCTTAAAGATCTTCCCAAAAGCCGAGAGAAGGCAGATGGGTCGATAGGAGCGCACAAGGGTCTTATCTTTGTCACGACCTTTGGGGATGATACAAAGTTCACCCTCCTTCCATATGGTAGAAAAGACACCCAGCCGCAAGCACGCATTCACGAAGCAGAGGAAAACAGGACCCAAAAATGGCCAGGCCATCTTTATAGTGATGATCTCGACATTGTCGGGACCTGGGGCTTTGTTGTTCGGTAAAACCCGTACAACGTCCCATGTCTCCTGTATGGGGAATGGCGGCTCGTCCAAGGCTGTTTCCGCAATAATATCATCGACATCATCAGAGTAGTGGACTTCCCCAGTTTCGCCAGGGACAAAGGCCTTCATAAAAAGGTCAGCGCCCTCACGGATAGAGTTAACAGGCTCGCCTTGGTCATCCCTGACCGTGCAGAGTAGTGTCTCAGTCTTTGTCTTTCCCGTCTTAATGTACGTCTTGTACACTACGCCCCATGGGTCGCGATTCCCTTCGAGTCGTCAGTCTGCGATTCACGACTTGTCTTCCTGATCAATTTGTAATAGGTGTTGGTCAGGTCGCGGCATTCCACCAACCTGAGCTCGCATACAGCTGGCCTCTTTTCGGCCTGAAACCGTCTCCTGAAACGCATTACCTGGCGTTTCAGGTGACTAAGTTTCGCAGTCCACCACGGATGTGACTTGCTCAGCCATCTTCTCCGGGCATGGACGCCTCACATGCACTTGTGAGAGCAGTCGTCATGCCCTGCGCAAGAGCCTTGACATCGTTCCCGTGGTCAAGCGGGACATCCATGAGTGGCTCTAGACCCATAGTAAGGGTCCCCACAAAGATGTCCCTCTTGACCTTTTTGGTATTACACCTAGTAGGGCGCCGGCCGTCCATCCGCGCACCATATTGTCTGGTCCTATGGACACCAAACTCGATCAATTGATGATCGCTGGTGACGGCGTCCGCGCGGACCGCCCAGCCAGAAACGAAGGGGAGGAAGCTCCCCGTGAGCAGCGTGACATCAATACTCGAGGTCCCCCTCGCGCCACAGAACGTCACCTCGTCATCACGGTTCAGCAGGTAAAGATCATGCTCGCCAATGAATTCCTCCACCAGTTCACCCCTCTCATCAGTGAGAGGGGATCCTCAGAGGACGGACTTTGCATTGACATCAGCACAGATCAAAACCTTGCTGCCCCGCAAGTGGCGAAGGACGTGAGCCAAGTGCTCTAAGTGTAGCGGAGTTGGATCCTAGTACTGAAAATAAGTAGAGACTGCGTAGAAGGACACAGTTGAACTGTGTACCTCCACGCAGACCAAATGCTAATGGCTCAGGTGATCGAGCAGAGTCACGCCAGTGCGATCGTTGTAGGCGAGAACAGCCGCGCGCGGATCGTCGCACCCCTGCTTGACGGCCTTACGGACGGAGAGCCCAAGCCCCGCCAGGACCCCATTAAGTCCGGAATAAGGCTCCTGCACGAGTGCAAGATCGACACTCTCTTTCCGAAGAAGATCGCTGAGCTCGTGCGAGACATCTCTCGCATTCTGCATATTTAGTTTGAAAATTTTCAACGGCGTGGTGGAGCGCACCCTGGATGGCGGAATAGCGCAACCAGCCAAGGAAGCTCTGTCACGCGACTGGGGCGCAGCAGACATTGGTCTGTCAGTTGAGTAGGGTCCGTCAGTATTGTCTCGTCTAGTTTGTCGGGACATTCTGGGATGTCGTGATCAACACCTCTATTCTGCCCAAACGCCGGCCTAATGCCATCTGTTAGGTAGGGCACGACTTACTACGTACGTCGTGTTCCCCCCTCTTCCCCTGGCGCCTACAGGCTGCACAGGCGGGCGAGACACCGGCCGTCCTCTTAGGGCAAGCCACCGCTTTGTAGCCCTTGGCCGCACAATGTCCGCAGGTATCCTGCGCATCCCGACAATGCTTAGCTACATGGCCATACGCCTGGCATCTGTAGCAGCGCGTGATCCGGGTAATGGAGCGGACGGCACAACGCCTCCACCCCACAAAGAGGTGACCCCACGCACAGATGGTCTTGTGCAATGAGGGGGAGACCGAGGCGACCCAGTGCACCGAGTCAGACCGTTTCGGGCCGGCCCTATAACGGAGCTTGAATTTCTCTCCAAACTCCGCCAAGGACTCCGCCAAAGGAAGGGAGGTCTGAAGGCCCCTGCCATTGAGTGCGGAGTTGTTGAGGATTTTCTGAATGTCTGCCTGGCTGGTGGTTTCCATCAGCACGGTGCCATTCTTCATCCTCTTAACCCCGCACACATGGATTCCCTCTCTCGCAGGGTTGAGCGTCTCCACGATTATTCTCTTTGTTCTCACACTATCGGCCGGGCCAGCTCCCTGAGCCGCCGCTATGGGCCTCAGAATCACTGTTGGGAGTGGGGGCACGCGGGCGGTAACGCGCGCGGGGGTGGGGGCCTTTTTGTCCGCGACCTCTGCGTCCGCGTCTTTGAACGAGGGTGAACTTTTCAGAGTCCCCCTCATCCGGAGCCTTTTGCACCGGAGGTATCCCCTGTGGGAGCTGAGCAGGGCTCACCATTCTTGGGGGGGGGGGGCTGCGGCAGTTTGCTGTGGCACTGCCCTCAACGCGACGGTCACATTAGTGATCCGCGCATAGGAGACAGCACTCGCGCGCTCCTGTGACAGTTTCAGCTTTTCCGGCTACTTTCTTTTGGTACAGCTCCTGTAGGCGACCCTCCAGGCGCGCATTGCGAACAAGCAGGCCTCGACCATTTTGTGCCATGATGTGCCCGCTGCAGGTGTAGAATCTCCAACACTGGTGCTTAAGTTCGATCCAGCATTGAAGTCTCTTGAGACGGGAGAGTTCAATGCCGATGAGGAAGCACCGTTGAGAGACTCTACTCCAGCAGCACCGAGCGACCGCGGTCTATTCGCACCTTGGTCGATACATTACCACGATTTGCGGCCAAAATATTGATCGTAGAGGCGAAACGACCGTTTGCGCGCCCTTTTTTGCGTTTTTACACCATGGGGGCGCTGCAGTCGGTCCGCGCTGGGGGGGGGGGGGGTGGATTAACGGATCCCGTGAGACCTTCTGCAGCAGCATCCTTCGGTTCATCACTCTCGACACCACTAAGCAGTGTCGCGAGTTTTGAACCTTTCGCGCTTGCAGGTCGCACGGGATTGGTTCCTACTAAATCGGGGTTATCTCGGAAACTATGTACCGGAGAGGACTGAGACTTCATCAGTACCGAGTTCGATCGCGCTCGCGCTTTTTTCCGCGTCGGAACGCTCAAAAGACGCCACGGTCGACTCGTGACCATGAGTCACTTGTTTGTCGACATTCCCCTCGTTATCTGGTCTAAATATAACTTCCTTATCGCTGTTATTTCGTGTACTCGACTCAGTCTGAGACCTCTCAAGCACATTTGCGAAATATTCATTAATCAATATTGCATGGGATGAAGGTCGAACAATGGGTTCATCCTTCATTCCCTCGTCAGCAGATTGCACTGGCGCTAATAAAGACGAATCAATTGCACTTATAGTAATTTCTGAAAGCTTACTTGGTTTTTTTCCTGCTTTTTCTCGTTGCCTTCGTCTGCTTCTCCCCTGGAAGATCGGCCATCTCACAATACCACTGGCAGCAGCGATCACGTAACACGTCCGCGTACCACGATGTCTCGAGAGACACTAGTAGATAGGGACAAGTTTGTAGGGATAACGTGGTTCGCAGGCCACGTGGGATACCTGGGGCCATGCGACCTATACTCCCGATCTTAAATCCTTAAAATTAGATTAGATAGGGACAGTGGGATTTACCTTAATTTAACAATGATGTTACATTGTTACAACCGCCGTTCCAAATCTTTCGATATACCAGCGGATTAAACTTATAATCTTTACAACTAGTTTTATTTAGATTCGTATGGTTACTTTATAGCCAGGTTATGACGTGGACTCTTTAATATACACTAATAATTTTCTTTACAACAACTTACTTTACATAACTGTTTTAAACTTTAATATTTGTATCCCTAGTATTTTTAAATCCAATGTTCTACCATCCATCGAGATCACTAGGAAGTCGCCCCAAGCTTGGGAAAAATTAGCTTAGCAGAGTTGTCTTACGAGATTTACGGACATCAGTTACACTCCTAAAGGAGTGCATCCGACTTTAAAAGATTTCATATTTCAAGTCCTTCTTTTTGCCCTACAACTTGCAACCAATTCCGTGATACCACTTTCATGGGGCTGTAAAGTCCTCTAAACCCGGCAATTGGGTTATTAAATAATTAATTTATTTATTTATAATCTCAAAGACTCTAAGAACAGGAGAGAGGTGCCACAGCACCACGGCCCCCACTCCTTCGGGTCAAGCTTTATTTATTTTACTCGTTATTTGTTAGTCCACGTAAGTCTGTTTTATTTAGTCTATATTGTTTAGTTCCTCCTTCTTTATTCATGAAGCCTGTTGTCCTCAATCTCCTTCTTCTTCAACGTCCTTGCCGCAAATACTTCGAACTCCACATATATTTCCTTTGTCATTAGTAGCGTGCCGATATGAAAGACTAGTCCTTTACTTTCCAAGTAGCCTGCCAGGATATTCCTTTCTGTATCCCATCTGTAACACTGCATTATCACGTGTCTATAGGTGTCTAATTCTCCACAAACACATCTTCCAGAGTCCACCAGATTCATCGAGGCTAATTTGGCTTTAAAGTTCCCATGGCCTATGAAAAGTTGACTTGCTAAGTAGTTAGCTTCAATCTAACCTCTTCTTAGCCCTTCTCTTATATTTGGAAAGAAGTCATGAGTTACTCTTCCTTTTTCGGTGTAGTCCCATTCTATTTGCCAACGATCCAGAAGATCACTCAGCACTATTCTCCTTGCTGTCGCCTGAAGGTCCTCATGCCTTATATGAGTGTGATTATTCTCATCTGTTTGCCCATAGGTACAATTTCCTATCCTTTTATTCCACTGACCAGAGTCACGCCCAGATACTGAAATTCTGTTAACATTTTCAATTGTTTCCCTTTTAAGAAAATTGCTGGGGGTCCCGCCCTTTTAAGGGTTCCCTTCAACAACATCATTACTGTCTTCTCGCCCGACAGTTCCATCTTATGAGCTTCACACCATCTACCTGCCATATTTATAGCTCGTTGTCCTTTCTCTTCTAGGGCACTTCTCGTATCGCCTTCGATAATGATTGCTCCATCATCAGCGTAAGCTGTTATCCTAAAACTGGCTTCTTCCAACTTACGTAGAAGACCGTCGAAAGCGATGTTCCACATAGTTGGACCGACTAGAGAACCTTGTGGACAGCTTCTATTAATTTCTCGAGCCACTTGACCCGTCTTTGTTCGTATTATGACTACTCTGTTTCGTAGGTAATCCTGTATGAGTCCCACTATTTCTCTCGAACAGCCAACTCTTTTAAAAGCTTGAATTATGTCCGGCCACCATAAGTTGTTAAAAGCTCTCTTAATATCAAGAAACATGCCAATCTGATATCTCTATTGACTATATTCTATATTTTTCAGGACATCCCGTACTGCATCTTCAGTAGATTTTCCGTTTCTAGATCCAAACTGAGAGTCCGACAAACATGTCTCGATTTTTGACCTAGTTCTCGTAAGTATCAATCCTTCCAAAATTTTACCCAGTATCGGTAGCAAACATATTGGCCTGTATGAGTTAGTTCTCATTGGGTCCTTTTCAGGGGATTTAAAGAGTGTGACAACACACGATCTTTTCCATTCATTTTGAATTATTCCAAATAGTAGATAGGGACAGTGGGTTTCCCGTTATCGTAATAGATAAAAGTTTTGCCGACCGAATCGGCCTTGAACTTTCCCTCTACGCGGGGGACGGTGTCTACCCGTAGCTAGCCTCTACTAAGGAAACGGTTACGGGAAAACCGTTTGCAAACTCTGCGATGAGACGTCTAATAGTTTTTGCACCTACTAGCAGTTTTAACGCAGAGTCAGATCAAACCAGAAGACCAAGGCGCCTTCACCAAGGAGAGCAGATTAGCTGCTTGCAGATGCACGAATGAATCTACAAACATTTCCAGCAGGGACCATACGAGGAGGTACTGCTCTTAGCTTTTACCTTTCATTTGCAAACAAACAAATGATCAGGGAATAGCTTCGCCTTTTCACTTTAGGACTCTTTTACAGGAGGATGTTTAGGGTATTCTTCCTACCCAAGATCTCCAGGAGTCAAAATCTGCCCAGGGCAGACTCAACCCCCACTACTAGTTCCGACAAATCAGTTGCTGAGATCCCCCATATACTCGAATATGTTTAACGATGATTGTTGTTTTCCTTGCAAAGAAGGACCTTCCTGGCGAATTTTTCAAAGAGTTTTTGTGCCTTTTCACTGACCAAGTGGGCAGCTACCGTAGGCCACTCTCTTTGTTCGCTCTGTAATACCGACATGAGTGCTACCCGTTTGTTCTCGTATGTAGGGCAATCCAATAGTATGTGTCGCATAGTTTCTTCGGACCCGCAGTCACAAAGTCTCTCTCTTGCGATTATTCCGCGCGAGAACAACCATGAAGCAAAATCTCCGTGACCAGAGACAAACTGCGCCACGTAGAAGTCCGGGAATCAGCGTAAAGCAAATCTAATCCTAACATTTTTGAAATACTCGAAAGTCGTTCTTCCATGGGACGCACGATCCCACTGCAGTTGCCAGAGGCGCAGAGCCTCCCTCTTTATATTGATTTTACATTCATTTAATCTTATACCACTTTCTAGTGTTAAATCTCCAAAGTTTGTTCCGAGTGTGCGTGTTCGTGTCTGTCTTTCCGTCGTTAGTCACAAGGACTCCGCTACAAGACAGTAGTTCCCGACAGAAAAACCTTTGAACCCAGTTTGCCGAACTTTTCCTTCCTTCTCGGAGGAATAAGGACATAAGTCGTTGCCCATCCATCACCACGAAGAGATTGGGTTTGGTTCACTTTCAGGGCACCCCTAGGAGGCCTAGGTCTTCCCTTGGCCATGACTTGATGGACAGTAGATAGGGACAAAAAAAAACAATTGCCAATTGCTGTTGGTTTCGCTGTACCTCACCTTTCGGTATACCAGCGAATAGTCTCCTGACTCATTTCTCCGATTTCCATTCAATAACTCTTGCATCCTTTTTCCGGCATTTTGAACATTTTCTCTACACTAATAATTTCACTTACTTTTTATAATAATCTTTACACAATCCTCTTTATAACACTACTAAATTTTACTCTGACTCTAACCCCTACTATTTGACTCTATTTAAACTTGGTAACCACTGCTAGGGAATCGCCAACGGGCCTGGAAAAATTAGCATAACAGAGTTCTCCAAGGAGATTTGCGGTTCTCAGCTGCACTCTGACGAGTGCACCCAGGGAAAGCCTCGTGGAGGCGCCCGCCTGAAGAGAAACTATCTCCTCAGGTCTGCCGCTGTGGCTTCGTGCAAAGGTATTAACCCTACACTGTTTACCGTACGACACGCAGAAACATAAGCCCCATCAGTACTAACCTGAATGGGGCCTATTGTTTCGCTATAATTACCTACTATTACCCCGGCGATTGGGGATTCATTTACCCTGATTCTACTTTACTTATATTAAATCTATTTCGTATGTCTCCCAGAGACACAAGTACCCCACCTATAAAAAACCCCCGGATTCTTTAACCAACAATATTTCATACACACATTTTGTAAACAAATTAAACAGATCTTTTTGTACCAGTCTTCCTTTATTAGGAGGCCATGCTATTCCTCTATCAGCCAGTTCTTTTTTTAAAGATTTCTCTTTCTGTGATGAGGTCCTGACAGTCATACATCACGTGTTCCACCGTATCTAAAATACCACAAATGCAAACATCAGAGTCAACCAAGTTCATCTGAGCTAGTTTAGTTCTGAAATTCCCATGTCCAGTAATCATTTGACTCGTATAGAAGTTCGAATGCACCCAAGGCATCTTCATTCTTTCCCTGATCTTTGGAAAGTACTTATGAGTTGTCGCCCCCTTCGTTGTTGTGTCCCATCTGACTTGCTATTCATTTAACAACTCTTGCCGTATCTTATATCTCGCCTTGTTCTGCAATTCTACGTTCCAACCATTTACACTTCCCCTATCTATTTCTGGTGTGTAAACAAAGTCATCAATACTAAACTGTATTCCCTTCCTTACTTTGTAGAATAACATTCTTCTCTTTGCCTCCAAATGAATTGGTAATACACCTGCAATTACCTTATCGATTCAGCCGCAGCCGTTCTATATGCCCTAAGTACTCCAATTAGTGCATGTCTCTGTGGCAGCTCTAGTGTCCTCCAATGCTTGATGTTGGCCATTGTATACCAAGTGGATACTCCATATGTAGCTATCGCTACAAATAGACCACTGTAGATTGTCCTTAATGCTCTATAACCCAGACCCTGCTCTCCTATTTGGAGTCCCAAGATTCCGCTCTTAAGAGTGATTCCAAGATAGTTAATACTTGGTACAAGTGTAATCGTTTTCCCACCAAGATAGACTGTTGGAGGTCTACCAAGATCTAACTTTCCTCGAAGCATCATGAGAACAGTCTTTGAGGGCGACAGCTGCATCTTATGTTCCCTACACCAATTGTCTGCAATATTTATTGCCTCCTGGCCTTTAGTTTCAATCTCCTTCCTTGATTGACCAAAGACAAGAATCACCCCATCATCCGCATATACTATGATGTTATGACCAGCTACATTCAATGCACCTTTTAAAGTGTCAAACACTGCATTCCACATAGTAGGTCCAAGAACCGAGCCCTGTGGACAACCTTTATTTATATATCTCGTCACTATACCATTTTCTGTTTTAATTGACACAACACGCTTTCTCAGGTAATCTTGGATGTGCGCAATAAGTCCGTTTGAACATCCCATTCACCTGAACTCACAAACAATGCCTGGCAACCACAGGTTGTTAAACGCGCCCGAAATGTCCATAAAGATTCCCATCACATAATTATCAGTTGATTCTCTCAAGTTTTGATACAATTTTAGTAATGCATCCTCCGTTGAACGACAATTCCGAAAACCATATTGAGATCCAGATAGCTTATTCCCTGACACCACCGTTATTCTTTTCAGAATAAGTCCTTCTAAGATTTTACCCAAGATTGGCAGCAAACAAATCGGTCTATAAGAAGACGGGGCCGACTTCTCCTTATCTTTGGCCTTTAAAAGAGCAACAACAATTGCCTTTTTCCATTCATTAGGGAATATCCCAAACTTAAGACATACATTAAATAGTATTAGCAACTGTTGACAAATGCTAGGGTAAGCTCTTTTGATCACTTCTACTTCAATGGCATCCCACCCAGGGGTGGGATGCCATTTATGCCGACTCCCTCCAATCTATGGAAGGTCCATCCGGTCCAACTATCGAACTTAGTACAGTCTTGGTGTGGAGTTTTTCACTATTGATCTTATATGCGAATCCCCAGGGATTCACTGCGCCCTCAGTAACAAAGTCTTGCCAGCTGGTCTTTCTTGTATGTTGCACATCATGATCATAGCTCTATAAACTTGTCGTTTTTGGTTCGTTAGTTTATTATTCCACCATCTCGCTCCCTTTTTTTGTTCTTTTTTTTAATGGGATAGCTTCCCTGCAGGTCTCATAAACTGCCCTTCGTATACTTCTGGCCAAGCTTACCACATTGTCCTTGGTTACACACTCCTCGACTATAGACGTAGCCTTTTTTTAAGTAACTCATTAAACTTTTCCTAATTTGCTTTTTCAACAGTGAACTTGGAAGCTGCAGTATCGATGTTACTCTCTCCTCCATTGTGACCAAAGAAAGTTGATGAGTTTCCTGATTCATTTAATAAGATCAGGCCTGCCTCCTGGATAAAATTCTCGAGGACACGTCCTCTTTCATCCAATTCAGCCGAATGCCACATTGGGGACTTCGCATTTGCATCACAGCAAATGAGGACCCTATTGCCTCGCAGTGCCATCATACTCCGCCTTAGTTTTTCTATGTACGGCTCAATTCTATGGGAGAATTGGAAGTATGCAGCTACCGTATATTCCGAATAGTAACCGTTGTTCACTTGTGCACATACAGTGTGTGCATCACTTAAATGGTCTAAGCCCATTACAGTCAGTCTGTTATTGAACACCGCCACTGCTGCCCAAGATCTTTCACCCTGCCTTTCTCCTGAGATAATGGTAACACCAGCCCCAAGACTAGCTGGTGCCCCCCTCACCGTATAAGGCTCCTGTATTAGAACCAAGTCCAAGATATCAGCATCTACATGATGCCTAATCTCCTCTGCTGAGTAGATAGGGACAGTGGGAATCTCGTTAATCCATTCATGCACGTCACTAATTAGATGACGAGGCAATTGGCTATTTTTTTTTTTGGTAAGGCCGGAAATGCATTTGCGCACATCGGTTCAAACCTCAAGTGTTCACAACCGAGTGTGGGACTCGCTAAACTGACAATACCCACTAAAACCTTTTTTATATTGCGCCTTTAAGCGGGAGGGGGCACCTTTGAGCATTAGCAGCCCATCCAATTTTGGTCACCCGATTCCCGTGCGATTTCTAGTTAAGTGCGAGGTTACAGCGTTATAGATCTTAAATGCTACTATTCCTCCCACTAACACCCGAGAGGACACGTTCTTAATGTCCCTCTGGACTAAACCCCACCCCCTCAGGTCAGATGCTGCGTTTGAGTCCCAGACACCTTTCCAGTTGAGGGTTGCAGAGAAAAAGGCGATGTTCTGAGCAGAAATACCATATTCTCGACAGATGTACGCAGTCACGTTCGGATTTCGCTGGTATTTCCGGATCTTGTTATTGTGAGCTCTTCTGAGATGGAACTGCTCACTAACAATTTGTGCATCAACGACTATTGCGTGAACGTCTTTGATCGCCAGTAGGTCAGGCTTTCGCAGACCTTCACTGGTATTAATGCGTGGCGTGAGCAACATATTTCGTGACTGCGTCATGCCTACGAATACGTGCTGAAAGCGTTCGGTGACAGACCTGAAGGACATGGTTTAAGGTTTCGGGTTGATCGCAACCCGCCTTGCAACGCCTGTTTCTGAATCGTCCTCGAGATGTACGTGATCGTGTTGGTGATGCACTGATTCTTATCCGGCAGAGGTTAATATAATCCCTGCCAGATAAGAATCTTGTACCGTCACTCACCCAGTGATGTTGGCCAGGTGTTTTGGCCGAGTCCCTGAGCCCTCCTCCATCTACAGAATTGTAGAGGCGGTTGGCCCAGAATTTATAAACATCACCAAGTGAGGAGATACAACCACGATTATGTAAGAGTCGATGCTCACAAATCGCGATCTCTTTCTCGAGAAACGGATTCATCCAACCAAGGTGCTCTTCTTGCCTAAGTCCTTTTAGTCTGTTCAACCGGAGCTGGGGGGCCATCCATCGTAGGAATGGTACGCCGAGCCCTCCATCAAGAACTGACGAATGGATGTAAGCATTGGGGACATCATGTGGCAAATTCAGCCACTTTCTTATGGCC
>JAAAKG020114487.1:0-15319 GCA_010014905.2 Druon quercuslanigerum
ATTATGCACCGTCTTGGAAAAAAATTATTAACAATTTTTTAAATAAACATTTTGATGTTTTGCTAACGCCATCGGTTTTAGAATATAATAATACATATTGGTGATAAGTTTTATTACAAAATATCACAATCTTTCCATTTCGCTGAGAGTTGAAGTAAAAAAAATCAAAATATTTTGATAAAAGAAAAAAAAATTTTTTCGTACATAATTTGTAAAAGAAAAAAGCTACAACTTTTTTTATGCAGAGAAAAATATGCGAAATTAGATTTTTATTCAGGATGCATATTTTAAAAATCAAAATTCTAGACTTCATTTTCAGGAGCTCCCCACTCCAGCAAAATAATTATATATCTTCTTTTTGCATCTGACGCTTCAATTTTTATTACTTTTAAAAGTTCTTAAAAAAATGAGATTGTATAGAATTCTACATTAAACTGTCGTGGTTTATTAAAAAAAGTTTAATTTTTTTTACTAAATACTAAATACTTTCTAAATACTTGGATTTTTTGTAAAATACGTAAAATAAATAAAGCAACTATGCAAAAAAGCTCAATAGAATCTTAAGGTTTTAAAAATGTCTTGCATTTTGCATCAACAAAAATGTGAATGAAAATGGTTTCGTGTGGTTTGTCTGCAGTTCATCATTTTATTCGAAATAAATTTTTTTAATTTCTGGACAAAAAGAGATTTTTGGTTGAATTAATAAAAATTAATATATAATTAGTTATTTTTACTAACAAGTGTTATAAACAATTTTCTGTTTCAGGCATCCATTATCATATCAGGTACTCTTTTTGGCTGGTTCTGGTATGACAAAGGTTCAATACAAAGATAAAGAAATAGAATAGAGAACAAAAATCGCGTGATAAAAAATCTATGGTATAGAAAGCTCGGCAGCATATTTAAAAGTTTACCCGTCAACGAAACGTGATGAGTGAAAAACGCGCCCAATCAATAATTAAAAACAAATTATTTGCTTGAGGATTCAACGATTTTGTTTAAAAATTCGGTTGAACCACTTTTTGGTTTAGGATTCATATTTTTAGTTCAAGATTCATCTCTTTGGTTAAAATTTTAACTATTTTTTCGAAAACTGATATTTTTTAATTAAAGATTTAACTGACGAGGTAAGATTTGAAGAAATTCTTGAATTTTTTTAAATTCTCAACGATATATGTAATAGTTGATTTTTTGTACCAAGAATGATTTTAGCTTGAATATTAAACAGTTAAATTTATCGAAATAAAAACAAATTTTCAAACAAAATACTTTGATTTTAAACCTAAAATTATGTAATTAATTTTTAGGTATAAATATTAATTTAGAATAAAAATAAACAAATTTTCAATAAAATTGTTCAAGTTTCAATCAGGGAAATGAATGCTTCGAAAGAAAGGGATTTTTTACAAAAAAGATTAACATTTAACCGAGTGGTTGAAGTTTCAAGCAAAAGGTTGAATTTTTAACGAAGAAGATTAATTTGCTGTCAAAAAAGACCAATTTTTAAGAAAATATATACATGCATTTTCAGACAAATACTATTGTTTTTTACGACGTGAATTCTTTACCAAAACTATGATAATAAATTTTGAAATTAAAACGAATGAACTTCTAGCCCAAAAAGGATTGGTTTTTTAAATGGGTTCTATTAATTTAGTTAATGTTTAAGAAAAAAACGAAAAACGAGAAAAGAAGCGGAAGTTTCTGAAAACAGGGGAAAAAATATGAATTCTTTAAAATTTATAATATGAACACAATTCAGTAACAGATTAGGAATTATGAACATTTATGAGTCGTTATTTAGAATTTATAACAAATTTGTTATAAACTTTTCTCGTATAAAAGATAATTTTGACAATTTTTATGTAAATAGGTAAATATATCAACAATGAAAGAATTGAGATTGCGAATGGTAAATAATTTCAGACATCAGTTCAAACTAAATTTAATGTAAAAGAATTTAAATCAGAAATTGAATTCATGGCTTTCTAGCCTTCTTTTTTTAAACAAAAATCATCTCAGCGAATGCACGTCTAAAATAATTTTTTTCTTTTTGTAAGATTTTAAAATTTTTCGCCTACTCTTATATTGTTCTTATGTTTCTTCACTCTAATTCTAAGAGGACGACTAGTCTCGTCGATTTAAGTCATACCGCAAGAACAAGTGATTCTATAGATTACATTACATTGGTCTAACAGTTCTAGTTTATCCTTGCCTAATTGATTATATTTATCAAACTAATGATCTGCTCTGAAAATGGTATTAATTTTTTAATTTCTAAGAAGTCTGTTAATATTACTGGAAAGTGTGCCTAAAAATAGAATGGATATTATTTCTTTTTGGACGTTAATAACCTCAACATCACTCTCTGTATCATTACGGACTTTGTATCTGGTTTCCAATTCTTTCAATCTTCTATTAATATGTTTTTCAATAAAATTATTCAGATATTCATTGTGAAACAACATTTTTTAACAATATCTAAGTTGTTTATCTGAAAAATTCTGTCTAAAAAAAGCATGGCCATATCCACCAGATTTTTAACAACACCAACTTTGTGATGTATAGGATCATCTGAACAATAATGAAGAAATCGCCCAGAATACGTTTTTTGCGAAACCAGTTAGTTATAATATTATTGTTAGAATATATAATAAGTTCAATGTTCAAAAAGGTTTTAGAATTATTTTCTTCAGTTTCAAATGTGCATTTTATTCTTGGATGAAAAGAGTTAAAAGTAGAAAGCTCTAAATCCAGTTTATCAAATGGAATAATTTAAAAAGTATCATCAACATAACGCGTATAAGCATAAATTTCAAAATCTAATTTGGAAAAGGCATATGACTCAAGGTCTTGCATGCCCAATTCCGATAATATCGGAGATATAGGAGACCCCATAGGAGTTCCAAAAGATTGTTTATAAAGAACATTATCGAATTTGAAAACAATAGAATCTAATAAATGTGAAATTCCTTTTTGAAATTTTGTTTAGTGGTATATTTGTATTAGGACCATTAAAACACCATCGATATTCAATACTCTTTAAAACCAAGTTCAAGACAATGTTAGTAAATAAAGAATTTACATCAAGAGATGCTATGACATGATTATCTGGAATTTTGAAATTGGAAACCCGATCTTTAGAAGCAATAGATTTTTTAACAGAGTATCTGTAAGTTGGTAACGATTGCTAAATTATTTTATTGATAGTCTTCACTAAAAATAAGTAGGAGTATTAATGGAAAAAACAACAGGTCTACGAGGACATTTATGTTTATGGATTTTAGGCAACCCATAAATCCTGGCAAGATTAGTGTTTGTTGTAATAAGATATTTTCTGACTTTAGTTTTTTAAGAGCTATTTCTGGATCAGAATGTAATTTAATATATTTATTACAATCGTTCAGTAATGAAGCCATTTTAACATTTCCTTTATCAGCTTTAGTTATAAGAGCGTCTTTATTATTTATAATAAAATTGTTAGTAAGTTTAGGATTGCTTGCTATAATCTCGTCAGATTCAGAAATTCTATGAGGTTTCTTTAAATAATTGGAAGCCAAGGACAACATTTTATGTCTGAATTAAGAATTTAAGTCATCAGGTAACATATGTGTATTTAATTCTAAGTCTTTTAATATATGGAAAATATGTTCATCTTTATTTAAAAAACATATAATTGAATTTTTCAATTTAACGTAGAATATCCGAAACCTCATTCAAAACCTTAACTTTTAACATATTTTTTATCTAAGGATCTTTATGAGAAAGAGTGTGAAATTCAAACCTTTGTCTGTTTAGAACTATTGAATTTTTATTCTGCTCTATTTTTAAGTTACAGATTTTTTTGTTCAAATTGAAACTTTGTTGGTTAGATTTACACTTCAAATTGAAATTATCCTAAAATTTAACGACATTTAGCTGGAATTAAAAGTGTTGGTTTAGTTCTAATTTTTCTGACAGAGTAGTTAAAAATTCAGTATGTTGATGTATGTCCTTAATCTCCAGTTATGTTAACTGTGTGTTAAGACATACCCTGTTAATGAAAAAAATCCTTCTTATCCATATGGTTATATATTAATTAAAAATTATATTTACAAATAGTTTAATTTTTTATAAGAAAAAAATCAATTGGCATGCAAAAGGATCAATTTTAATGAAATACTTATACTTACAGTGTGAGCATTATTAATTTTATTTTAAAAAAATAATTTTGAACCAAAAATGAACCGAAAATATAATAAAATAGCTGAATTTTCAGAGAAAAAAATGAATCTTGAAACAAAACAAAAATGAATTTTAAGACAATCAGTTTAACTCTTAACCAAGCAGTTAAGTTTTTGACAAAAATATCACTTTTTACCCAAATGCTTACGATTAAAAAAAAAAGTTTTTAAGCAAATGTTAGAACTTTTAACAGCACAAGATAAATTCTGTACTTAAAAATGTAATTATTTGCTTTCAACCAAAAATAAATAGATTCTATTATTAAGTTTTGTTAATTCAGTTCGCAGTTGAGGAAAAAAATACAACTAGGATGTTTCTTGAAAGCAGGAGAAAAAGATGTAATTCCTTTACGAAAGGATAAAAAGTCGAATAGGGGAAAAAGTGCAAAGTCTTAAATATTAAAGTAGTCTTTAAAAGTATTAAGTTTTTATTTATCTGTACCGGTGCAAGGTGACTGATCTTCCGCAAAATTCACAAAATTTGTTCAAAGTTATCATCAGAACATGTGCAAAACGGTATCTAAACTCGTAAAGTTATTTCCCATCTCCTCCCTTTTTTCCAAATTTGTTTTTTGACACGTAGCCCTGCCTACCTTAATTTAGCAATAAGTTGATGGAAGGTCCCTCTGGCGAAAGCAAATTCTGGGTGGAAGAGGAGTCAAGTAAGGTTTTTAACGAGGAAACCCGGCTGCGCGGCGTTCCACCGATTTCAATGAAACTTTTTGCACTGTGTTTGTTAAAGATTTTTAATGAAAAGTTAAACAAAAGAATCTTATTGCTAATTGTTACGTATCTGCTTAAACAAAGATTTCCGTAAAATCGTGTTTGAAGTTGCATAACTCGAAAAAATGCAGTCCTAAACGTACAAAAATATTGTATTTATGTATCTGGGCGTTGCTAGTTATAAATTTAGGGGTGCAAAAATTTAAAATAGCAGCCAATTTTTTATAACAACTTTAAAAAAAACCCAAAATAATTTATTAAACTTGAAATACATATTCCTTAAGGCATTGATAGATAACATGATCCCCAAAAAAAGCTTTTTGACGTTTCTCTTGGAAAGGGTGCATCGAAAACAAATTATTGTTTTCAGAAAAATAGTAATCATAATTTACAATAAGAATGCTGTTACGAATTTTACCTCTTAGGGTCATACTTTCAGAGTAATCACCCCTCAGAGTAGGGGGTGAGTTGTTCCGCACAGGTGGCCCGTTCCTTCTGCAGCTCATATCTCGAAAGGGAATCGTTTTTGCACAAAAGTGTATATTACTGAAATAATGCAGAATTTCCCATTCTACAATTTAAGTTTTATACATTTTCCTCCAAAAACCAACTTGTTTCAAGATATGAATTATGGAAGGAGCGTGCCACCCGCGAAATAAAACTCAACCCCCTACTTTGAGGGTTGATTACTCAAAAGGTATGACCCGAAGAGTAAAAATTATTACACGCATACTTAATATTAATTATAAGAACTATTTTTCTGAAAAAGATCATTTTTTCAATGCACCCTTTCCAAGATTAACGTCAAAAACCATTTCTTCGTGGTCTTTTAATCGGTTTAAAGATGGTTTAACCCCTCATTTCAAGTTCAACTTCTTTTATGTTATCTATCAATGCCTTACGGAATATTTATGTCAAGTAATAATAATTTATTTTGAGTTTTTTTCTACATGTTAAAAAAATCGGCCGCCATTTTGAATTTTTGCGCTCCTAAATTTGTAATTAGCAATCCCAGATACATAAATACCCTATTTTCGTGGGCTGTAGGACTGCATTTGTTCAAATCATTCAACTTTATAAATGGTTTTACGGAAATTTTCTTAAGTCCAGGAACTTTCTCCAGAGTAATAGTATTGTCTTAAAGTCTTTCCATGGTTCATTTTAGTTCACTGATATATTTAGAGCGTTATAAAAAATGACTATATTCTTTAGTTTAATCAACATTTAATACCACATCTAGTTACAATTTAGATTACTTATCTAATAATAACACTAACAAATTCTTAGATAAGGCATCGAAACAAAGTAAAATGTACGTCGTGATTTATTATTATTAATTAATTTTATTTTTTTCCTTCTGGAAGAGAAGCTGGTGGATGATAATTACGAACACGCCCTGGTGCGATGAGTTCGTTCATCCCATAGTCCTGCATTTCTTCTGGACTCATTGCACTACGAGTAGCAGGAAACGTACTTAAGCCCAACTTAACTTCTTTTAACCTGTTATCAAGTATTGGGCGAAAAACCCCATGGTCGAATCTTCCAAGGATAGAACGTCCCTTTAATATTACAGGCAGAAATCCTTCGATCAAAGGATAACGACCTACTGCTGCTTCGTAAAATATACACTGAGAAACAACTATTATCACATAAGAGGTGGGGTTGGGAACTCCTGACAAGCCGGGTTTATAGGTTTCGTGATAATGTAATTGTAAACTTGCAACAAATTTGGCGGGTGGAATAAACGCCAAATCTTTTCTGTCAGGACCTTCTCCACGCATATCATCAGTCACATAATTATACATGATTGCGAGGTACATATTTGGATCTGTAACAGCAGATAGAAACAGAGTTCAATAATTAAAATATTTCCTAAAACGTAGGATGAAATACAAATGTAGTTTAATAGTTAAAAATATGAATCAGAACTATTTCATAGGGGCATATCTTATTATTAATACTGCATAAAATTTGAAAAGCTTTCTCAATTTAGGAAAACCTTCTTACATAAGGTAATTATATCACAAAACTTATTTCTATTGTCTTTATTGAGCGGTAACAAATTGTTTCTGCTCGGGCTCGCTTGACAATCGTTAACATCGGTAATAAAAATAATAACAAAAAATGATTACGTGAAAGTTTAAGTTTACATACTTGATATGATCACTTTAAGAACTTTCTAGAACGTCAGAGGATCACCCTATGCTTTTTTAATGGCCAATAAGAGTAATTTTATAATATATCTGACATCATATCTGATATCTAAGATATTTAAATTATCCATGATAACTTTTTTTATTTATCATAAAAATTTCAAGATTACCAGATATTTCTGAAAAACGGACAGCATGTTTTCTGAAATGTCCTTCTTTTAATTAAATTTCAAAAAATACATAAAATATTTAAATGATAAAATGGCGCTCGTTTTTATAAAAATCTTGAAAGCGAGTTTACTAGGAAGCCGCAGGCTTAAAATTTTTTCTTTTTCTTTTAGAGATAGATGGTTATATATACCAAATTTTTCCTGAGTTTCGCTATTGATAAAAGTATTTTGCAACGTTTTGATATTTAGCGTTGCAGCAGCTACGCCTAAATTATTAAATAAATTTTGAGCGTGTATCACTGCAGCCTGCAGTCCTTGTCTCATTAATTATTTTTGTTTTCACTGCCAGAATAAACAAAAAAGAATGTGTGCAAAATGTAAGAAAGAGCGGTTCATATTATAATGTGTGCACAGATTTTTGAATTTTGAAATAGACAATAAAATTATTTTTTTGCCCTCTTTACTTGAAGATTTATAAGTTTTCTTTATGCAGACATAAATAAATGAGACTAGGCTAAGATTTAGAATGTAATACAAAGAACGAAAGCTGATCTTTTCAGAATTTTTAGAATATATTATTATTGAATGAAAATTCTTTAAAGTACACATTTTTACTAATATTTGGTTATGTAAATTTTCGCGTGAAATTCGTAAGTTTATGTTGGACCTATGTTTTTTTATAATTATTGTATATATTGTCCAAATATTATTCAGAAGTTAGGCAAATTGAGAATCCCACATAAAGATCGTCGATATTTAAGACATAGACCTAATTATGTGGCAATTTTATTTATTTATTATTATAATTTTTAAGATGTATTGTTGTTATTATCAATAAGTAATTATTTATATATTGATACGTTATTACTACCATTCATTTTCCGTCAATTATTAGTCATTGAATTCAATTTTGTTTCCAGACTTTAACTGACGCACATTATTTACAAAGATTTACAGTTGGTATTTCATATTTTACAAAGAAGTTCCAGTAAAGATATGTAGCAAAAAAATGTATGCATTTTGGAAGAAACTTTTAGCATACCTTGGGACATAGAGAAATTATTATTTCAGGTATTAGAGCAAATGTTATCGTACAGATCGACCATCCTGC
The DNA here is from genome assembly GCA_010014905.2 of Druon quercuslanigerum. Taxonomy (NCBI): domain Eukaryota; kingdom Metazoa; phylum Arthropoda; class Insecta; order Hymenoptera; family Cynipidae; genus Druon; species Druon quercuslanigerum. The sequence continues at coordinate 8,381 of JAAAKG020114487.1, forward strand.
AATTATTGGAAAAAGTACCAGTGCAACAGTAAATTGTTAAACCAATCGTAGTACCTTGCCCAGTAAGTATTGTACTTTTTTAAAAGTTACCTGATGGCTCATGATCACGACGCCACAATAGTGATTTTAATTGTCTGTTTTCTCCATATAGTTAATGATAGTATGTCTAAATTGGACAATTCTTAGAAAAAATTGTTTCATGTGTTTCAATACGATCACTAAAAATTGCCAGAACATTTACACACAAAAACGCTGGTGTAAAATTTGTTGCAGCTCCAATTTCATTGGGCATATCTGGGCATTAAGGGGAAATTAAAATTTTAAGATTGAATTTCTGCTCATTTTGAGAGTTGTGGAACCTCGTTGCTACCCTTCTGAACACCTGTCAAAGCAACTATTCGATTTTCGACATTAGATTTAATAATTATTAATAAGCAAACTAATTAGAATTAGATTTAGCTAATTTTCAACTTTCGTTCATTTAACAATGCGTACTAGTCACGTAGAATAAAATTATTACTTCGTAATGTAATTTGCAAATCTTAGTTTGGTCATAGCCGTCGACATAAAAACTAAAGCCTAGATGTATAGAAAAAGGCATGACCGTCTACATATACAAATAGTTACTTTCACATGGAGAATAGATATAAGGAACCCAAAATAATGTAACAAAAAATGAGCAAATTCTTGTTATATAAGCATAGTTACAACAGTTCTCGTTCCTGTGATTGGCGCTAATGTATCTAATGTGTTATTTGATTTGAATAGATCAATTATTATTTATATAAAAAATATTTTAACAATTTAATTTATCATGAAACATCTTTATTTGAAGTGTGCTTAATCGTAGTGATCCTGCAATGCTGCGAGAAAGTGAAAAATAATGAGAAAGAAAAATAAATGAAAAAAAAACATTGAAAAAAGGATAGGAAAGAATGTTTCAAACTATTGACGAAACAACCAGTCGGGCAGTTCCAAATTTTGCTTGGTATATGTTCTGCCGCAAGTGGCATCATTGTTGTGGGATATGCGTTTCCTGTCTACATTTGTAATCATAATCGAGTTATTGCTACAAAATGAGACTAAAGTGGTTTATCAAAACACATGGAAAAAGCAACAAGGCTGGACTATCCATAAAGTTGCACTCCTCTTGACGGGAATTTTAAATTAGAATAAAAAAGCAATTTTTGTTGTATTTTTGTAATTGTTAATTGAAATGTCTTGCTTGTTTTTGGAATAGGAAAAATGTGCAAAATGAAATAAGGGTGCCGCCGTGAACTCGCCCATAACAATTTATAATAATTTTTCATGTAAAGGAAATGATTGATTGAAATATTTAAATAACAATATCTGCAGATATTTTCGTATATGAACAAATCATCAATTTTGCAGGAAAAATTTGCACTTACTTTTTACGGCACTTACTTTTCACAAACTATTTTCATTATTCTTATATATTACGATGTTTAATTAATTAATTAAGTAATTATTTTACACATTAGACGTTGAATTTAGTATAAGCAAATTAGCAGGAAGAATTTGTAACAAATGAGCAAATAACTACAGTACTCTCGCTTACGTTTAAAAAAAAAACTATTTTCTACGTCCTCTAAAAGATTCAATAAAAAAAAATATTTAAATCAATCAAATAATTCATTAATTATTTTACACATAAGACGTCGAAGTTAGTCAAAAAAAGATGCAGGAAAAATTTTCAAATAACCAAATAACTACATTACCGGCACTTACTTTTTACAAAATATTTTCTACGTCCTTATTTGCAACAATTTCTTATTGTCATATATCGAGATAGTGCCCTCGGAGAGATAATATACAAAATTAATTTAATTAATTGATTAATTAACCAATTACTTTATCAATATTTCCTGCAACATTTTTAAAATAAATTGCACGTCTGGTGTGTAGAATAACTTCTAAGATTTAAAAATTTAAATTGGATTAAAATCTTAATCAAAAATCCTATGCAACGTCCAATCATCAAATTGATGAAAACCCTGTAAAAAACAAGAATCCAACGACCATGTTTGGACCACACCGAACAATAAAGAACATTTTTAATTGCAATTTAAAAAAAATCCTTGTAAAAAACAAAAATTTCAGACAAAAATAAAGAAGAGGAAAGGAAAATGAGAAAGCAACTGTTGAGACCCAATGACCTTTTAAATCTAGCTTTCCTTTTAAGTACGTGACAATCTGTACTCGACAAATCTATCGAGATTTATGAATTGTTTACAACATCTAATTTAGCTTCCTAGGACGTCTGCAGCTTTCGCCGGGTCATCTTAAGCCTTATGAAACTCAACTCAGCACGGAAATTTCCATTTAGAACCTTTGTTACTCAGTAAGAGCTTACCTAAATGACCTAAGGTCCGTGTATCTTTATACTTATTCTCTTAAATTGCTTTTTCGCCTCTGTTAAACCTTCAGCCTGGATCTGTGTTTCCGCTTATAAAGTAATAACCCACCAACGAGCCATCGACTGGAATTTCTATTTCTACCCCACCACCAAAATTTTCAAACTTGGCTCCCACCCTTATGCTTGTAAGCCATCCCTTCCTCTGAATTTTTGACTTCGAGCCCCAGCGAAAACCTGACCGTCCCTCTACTATTAGAACTCGTCACATAAACTTCTGTATTTTCACTCGCGTTTATCCTCTGACAAATAAACACAAATTACTTTAAATCGTGTTTCACCAATTATTTACTGAGATTCTTAACATTACATTAAAAAAATAAAATGATATTAATAAAGTTTCAGCACTAATACAGCACCCTTGTCAAGGCAAGGAAAGTAGCACAAGAGAACAGGTGTTCTCTCTTTGATACCTGAGAATCGAAACTTAAAAGAAACAATAAGAAAAGGAAGAGAATCTGGTTGGTTGCTTTCTAATTTTTTTTCCTCTTTTTATTTTTGTCTGTAATTTTTGCTTTTAATTTGTTCGGTGTTGTCCATATTTGGTCGTTGAATTCTTGTTTTACAGGAATTTTCATTGGATTTTTATTGCATTTTTATTCTGCATCTCCATATTTAAAGGACAATGGTTTGTTAATGTTAATATTTCAATAAATCATTTCTTTTACTTAAAAAATTATTATCAACTATCATCAACGAATTCGCAGCGGCATGCTTTTATCACTTTCCACAGTTTTATTATTCCGCGACCAAGTAAGACATGTCAGTAAACAATTACAAAAATACAGAATACAAGTCGCATTCTTATTTAATTTGAAATTCCCGTCAATAGGAGTGCACCTTCACGATCAAGTACTATTTTTAGTAATTAATTGATTATGATCAAAAATGTAGACAGCAAGCGCATACCTTACAACAATGAAGCCCCTTTCGGCGACGGAAAAATTCTGAGAGAGTGTTTCTAAAATCTCAAAACCGATTTATCATCGACCGCAGGTAAGTTTTGAGTGTCTCATAGATTTCGCCATATTTGTGCGCCCTTTTCCAGCAACCTTAAGAAGCAAAAAGAATCACTTTATGAAATAATATTTTTAATTTTCGGACTGAAAATCTGTTGAATTATCTAATTGAAAAGTATACTCCAACTCGTAAAAAAGTTACTTTCTTAACGCGTGCATACCATGAGAGACCAATCTTAAAAGTAAAGTGGTATGCTAGTTTATTTTTCATTTAAAAGCATCGAACTTTTTCACCATTTTTAATTATTTTAAAATATTTATGGATTCAAAGTTCTTACTATATTTAATTGATTAAATCTTTTGCCATATTATTTCATTATGGCTGCTGAATTTCAATTTCAATTATTGTCAGTGACCGATTACCAGTTATTTCTCTCCCTGAAATCTTAACGACAACCAGTGACCTTTCAATTATTAAGATTCAGCGTGATAAGTTACATGTGGTTTTAGAATATTTCCAGTAAAAAATATTAAAAATATGTATAGATTGGAGAGTTCAAACTCAATAATAATGTATTACCGAAAATCTGGAAAAATAAGGTTTTTGTTTCTCTGTATTATGTTCTGAAACGCATCGATATTTTATTAATTTATGTGGATTTTAATAATAATTATAAATATTCGAGTACGGGGCACTGAAAAATATTTCTAATTTCCAAAGCTCTGGGGCTCGCGTTAATATGAACCGATCTTTATTATATTTGGCACGAGTTTTTTTAATTTGTGGTAAAAGTTTTAAGGGCGCGGTCTGTGAAAAAATTTCGAAATCGAAAAATAATGGACACCCTGATGTACAATTACCTTAACTCAAATACAGCAAAAATAATCAATCATGCAAAAAAATAATCTCAGTTCAAACTCTATCCATATTTAAATTTGTCGGCGTCTTCCTTTGTGTTACATTTTGGAAAAGTAAAATGCGTAAGAATAAAAAATAATTTTAAGATGAAATCAAAATTATAATCATAAAAAAATAATGACTGATATAAAGACTGCATTGAGCAAGTTAGGATAGTCCATGTACTATGTAAACAGTTTTTAAACATGAGTTGGGGGAGGGGGGAATGAACAAGATCCACGTAATTAAATCAAGTTCAAAAATTTTGTTGCAACTTTTATGCATGTCGTCCGGAAATTTTTGCAAGCATATCAAGAAATTACTGTTTTTTAATGATATTCAGAGATTCCGAAAATTCCATGAATCTTAACATGTATTTAACCAAAGAAAAAAGAGGTTTTTGTGAGTATTATTCAAAATATTCAATATTAGGTGCATTGAGTTGACCCTTACATTCTCTTTTGACAATTAGCAATAGAAAGCAATAAATACATTAAACTTTTGCACTAACTATTATTTTTGGTGTGTTTTTTCTTTTAGTAAACATTATTTCTTTTACATGAAATGTTACTTCGTACTAATAATTAGAAGTTTAAGTAAAATATTGAAACGATTTATTATTGTCAAAACCAATTTCTTTGAGAATAAAGTTGAAAATTGGCCTTTTTTTAAATTTTTCAACTGCGTTTGAACCTTTCTGTTTCAGATGGCTATAATAAATAGAGGATAATACTTAAATTTAACAAACGAAATTTTTACATCAAATTATTATTGTTCTACACTATTTTCTTCTATATTAATGCTATTTGGTTGCGGTTTTTTCTGAAAGTTCTAAATTTCTTCTACTTTTTACTTATTGAGATAATAATTATTGAAATTTAACAAACATGGTTATTCAAAAAATCTATCATACTTTATAACGATCTCTTCTTATCGTAATGATAAAAACTTGCAGACATTTATTAAATTTACAGCTTTTCATGGACTTTTGATTTCCCCCTAACAATTATCTAAGAAATGATTGTTATAAACAATAACAATTTGCGTAAAGAATTACTTTTTCTTAATTTTATTAATTTTTAGCTCGTTCAGTATCTCAGAACAAATCGCAATTTTCTAGAGTTATTCGAAGAACATATAATGAAAAAAAAGACTGTTTTAAAAATTATGCTTACGTTAGTCTAATTAAAAAGTGAACAACAAGTGAAAAATTGAAAAAGAAGCTACAGCCTGCTAGCATTATTTAAAAAAAATATTATCATAAATAATGATAAATTGATTCTACAGCCATATGGGGGTAATATTCAAAAACTAATTATTCACTCGTATGCTTAAGCTAATTGTGAAAAGAAATGTTGAGTTTTAACTCAATGCATCTAATATTGACGATTCTGAATGTAATCTACAGAAATGTATTTTAATTATGAAACATATTTTAAGTCACCACTCCTTTTTGCGTCGTAACTTTTGAATATCAATATGATATATTGGTCGGCGTCCGCTTAAAAAAGGCTCTTATGGCCTGTTTATAGTTCCGTATAAGGAAATCTTGCTGAATAAATTGCTGGAAATTTATGCCCAAAATGACCCTTCTTAGTTGAAAAATGAATCACTGATGCCTAACATAGAACCGGCCTCGTTTTTTCACAAGGGCAGTCAAAGAGATGAGTTAGCGGGGGGGGGGGGGGGGGAAAAAAAAAGAAAAAAAAAAAAAAAAATATGAGACGGGGTTGTTTTTTTTGGGGGGGGGGGGGGGGGGGGTGGGCTTTAATTTTTTTTGAGAGGGCTTCGGGTTCATGTTTAGGCAAAGAGTGAGGGAAAAGGGAATTAAATAATAAAAATATTTACTTTCGGGAGGGGCTTGAGCCCCCCAAGCCCTCCCCCTGTTTATCCTGTTAAACGCGGATATCTTTGTTGTGCACAGTAGTTACTTTTGTATATTTTTAGGTTTTTAGGTTTTACTAAAAAATACACAGAAGTAATTACTGCGCATGCTACACAAATCTGCACCCTTGCTCCATTGCTCGTGATGTCAGTGCTCCCAAATCCGATCTCCAACTGTAACTGCGCATGCGTAAAACCAGTATTCTCATTCGATTTTCATCGGTTGCTTATTTGAAATAATTAAGCATGCAAATCAATTTCTTTAAGTATAGAGCAATTCAAAAGTACAAAGAAAATGAATAATTATTCTAATTTTGCAATGGTGAAAAAAGGTATTCTTTCCTTTGAATTTAAATCTTTAATTCCTTTGTAAAAAGTAAAATCAAATAATTACTTTACCTTTTACTTTAAAATACCATCTTATGATCAGAAAATCAATTGCATTGATTCAGCAATATTATTTTTTATCATAATAATAGATTACATTTAATAATTTCAAAAAAATTGCACAATTTATAAGCAATGATAGTGTCGATGCTACGCATGCGCGTTACAGTTAAGGAGCCAAATTGGGAGCATTGCGTGATCTGTTCCTCATGGCTATTTTTAGGGTATCCACAATAGGACTAGGGATGTTCGATTCTTTGAAAAGAATCGATTCATGAATCGATCTTGGAATCGGTCCTACAGAATCGATTCACCTAAAAAATCGAACCCAAAGAATCGATCTAGCATGAATCGATCCAAAAAAATCGTTGAGATAA
>JAAAKG020114498.1:0-15319 GCA_010014905.2 Druon quercuslanigerum
ATAAAAATTTTTAAATTAATAAAAAATAAAATTAATAAATACATTTTTAAATTTTTATATAAAAAAGACAGCTTTTTGGATAAATAGTTAATTTTTAACAAAATGTAAATATAAAAATCAAAAATCAATTTAAAAATATTTATAATAGAAAAGTGTTAAATTTTTAACCCAAAAGTTTATTATTAACTGAATAGTGGAATTGTCATCTAAAAAAGTCAATTTTCAAACTAATAATGAAGTAATTAAATTTTAGTCAGAAAAATTAATTTTATACACAGAAAAAGCGAATTTTTTAAAATAATAATAAAGCTTTCAACCAATAAAATAAATGTTTAAAAAAGTAGTTCAACTTTCAACAAAATATATCAATTTTCATCTCAAAGAAATGGTTGTTTAATGCAAAAGTTAATAGTTCAGTTTTAAACTATAAATCATCTATTTTTAACGAAGAATCAGATTGTCAAATTTTTAGTTGAACAAGTTATTTGGTATACAAAAATTTGTTTTTTAACAAAACAATTAAATTTTTTACGAAGGAAAACGAGTTTTTAACAAAATAGTTTATAGTTAAACTAAGTTCTTGAATATTCAGTACAAAAAATAAATATTATATAAAATATTTAATTGTGTAATATTTAGCTAAACACAATTAGTTTTTAGAAAAAATTGGATAATTATATTTTGATTTAAACAAATTATTTTAAAAATAAATATATATTTTTCAGCCAAGCATTTAAATACTTAACCTATAAAATTGACGTTTGACAAAGTGGTTCAAATTTTAAACCAAAGAGTTGAATTTTCACAAAAACCTAAAAACAACTGAAATGTTAAAGTAAAATTTCTATAGTTTTTTATTATAACTTGCAACTAGAAACATTCAGCCGATTTTTTACAAAAAATTACTTGAGTCTTCAACAAATAAAATAAATATTCAAAGAAATATTTCTTGGTTAAACCAAGTAGTTTAATTTGCAACCAAAAACATGAAATAAAAAATTCAATTATTGAATTGTCAGCTAATGACAATTAATTTTTAGCTAAAAATGGATTCTTTCTGAAAAAAAATTTTCGATGATTTTAAGAATTGAACTGATATTTTCAGTCATGTCTTTTGTAAGAAAAAACATAACTTTGTATGAAAAAATCTGAAGACTAAAAAAAAATATTTTGTAACTAATTGATCTTTACGTATATTTCTTAGTTTAACAAATGTTGTTATTACAAAAAACAGTATGAAAAATTTCAGTAACTGAAAAATTATCTCAAAAGTTGGAAACAGTAGAGTTGCAGGCAATATTTTTACTAATAAAAACATAATTTATTAAAATTTCACAATTTTTCAAAAAATGGCAAGAAGAGATAGTACGAATAAATTTAATTTGAAAATATCAATGTTAAAGTAAATCATTTTTGTTAGGTTTAAAATGTTTTCAATAATAATAATGTTATTTGTTTTAAAGGGAAGTTTTTTGAAAACTGGATAAAGGTTTATTACTATCATTATTATCAGGATGTATAATTAGCTATCAATAGAGGAATCAATAATCAGTTAATAAGGGACCTAATTAATTAGTAATAGCGAGTTGTTAATTATAATACCATCAAACTGTTTGATGAATCTCAGGACAATTATGATTCCATTTTCGTCAGGTGATTCTCGTCATTTTATTTTTCAAGTTCTTTTGACTTATTGCAAAATCGACGGAGTAGATAATATGAAACTTCTTTTTACCTGAGTCTCAGACAAGGTATAAAAAAGTCAAAGGGTTTATCTGTCTTTTTGAGATAAACAAAAGAATGATCAAAATCTAAATCTATTGTGAGGTAGAACTTCTTCAGGATGTTCGCATTTTATTTTTTCGAAATGTCTAAAAGTGTTGTTGGTTTTCATGTTCCAGAAGAGTGCTACTTAAATATAACTAATGTACCCAAAGTTCTAACCATGACTTATTTTATCAGGACTATTATTAGGATAAAAGTACCAGAATACTCCCAACTTCTTTTTCAATTTTTGCAAGAAAACTTTTGGCACAAGAAAAGTTTTATTTTATTCTTCGCAATATTTCTAAAAGTTTCGAAAGGAATAAGGTAGCAGAAAACTCAAAATATTTTCTGTTTCATCAGTACATTCTTTCGAAAAAAGTACAGTAAAACCTACTTTTTGATCAGTCCTTTTTCGGGATACAATTTTGAGAATCGATTTTTGAATCGACTCTGATTTTTTCCAGAATTGACCATCTCTACTGAGAGCTCGCACATTTCCTAGCTTTGTTATCCTTTCATTTCCTTTTTCCTTTGGTTTGCCACTTTCCACCTATATCTTATTTTACTCGCTGGGTGTTCTCTACGGCCTCATTGCAGTAAAATCCATCTACCTTTTCTGCTGGTGCCGTGCAACTTGCAACGAAGCGTTAGAAAAGTATACTGCAAAGAACGTACTGCACCTTGTAGTACCAAAGTTACAACCGGCAGTTTTGCCGACACTCGGCGACACTTTCTGCCGAACCATTGCATTGGCGAAAAGTATCATGCACTCTGTGAATTTTCTCTAATATTTAAAATTATTACTCTCCTTATGTGAGAAGTAAAACAAGATGAGATAGAGTTACAGTTAGAGTAGGATGTGTGCGAAATGAAATGGGGATGAAATAGAAGAGTGCAAAGTAGAAAAGGACAATGTTAGTTAAGCACAAGATACGACAAGCAGAATATGAAATGGGGAAAACGAGCCGAGGACAAAATGAGACGAGGCGAAACAAAGTGGGGTCATGCGAAAATTATATTAAATAGAATTTGCGGCTTGGTTTGCTCTTAAGATAGGCTATGCTTCTACCAGTTTCGGTTGAGATAAACGTTGGGAAATGAAAAACAAACTAAATATCGTTTCCAGACCAGATTCAAAAAAGGTTTAATATTAGCTTATTCGTACATTATTTTTACGCTATCGAAATTTACACAAATTTTTCTTAGATTGCGGCAATAGACTAGATAACAGGAAACAATGCCAGCAAACAATCTGTTGAAGGTCCTGAAAGATCTTATTTGATGAATGAGATTTATCGGCTTTAACCAGTTTTGGGTAAATTTACATAACATGAACTAATGCTTGATTATTTTTCAGGACTGCAAAGAGAAGAATATAAGGATTGAAATTAAAGTCCTCAAAAGAAATACCAACTAAATATCGTTTCCAGACCAGACTAGCCCTACTTTTAGGCTATCGAAATAAACACAACTTTCTTTTAGACTGCGGCAGTAAACCGGCTAACAGAAAACAATACCATCAAACAATTTTATATTATCGCTACAACTAGTTTTGGATAAATTTATATAACATTATCTGATGCTTGTTCATTTTTCAGGACTACAGATAATAGAAATTGAGTTTGAATATTGTTTTCTTAAAAGGAAGTACCAACTGAACATCGTTCCCAGACCGGATTCAAAAATTCCATCAAACTGCAAACAATACCCTCAAACAATCTAGCTGAAAGTCCTGATGGATATTATCTGATTTATGAAATCTGTTGGCTTCAACCTGTTTCTGGTAGATTATTAGAACACGATATGATGCTTGTTCATTTTTCAGGATTGCAGAGAGAAGAATCTAAGCATTAAAATTAAATTTATCAAAAGAAATACCAACTAAATGTCGTTTCCAGACCAGACCAGCATTACTTTCGGGCTATCGAAAAAGACAAAACTTTCCTTTAGACTACGACAGTAAACCGGCTAACAGAAAACAATACAAACAAACAATTTTATCTTATCGCTTCAACCAGTTTTAGATAAATTTATATAACATGATCTGATGCTCGTTTATTTTTCAGGGCTAAAGATAATAAAAATTGAGTTTGAACATTGTTTTCTTAAATAGAAGTACCAACTGAACATCGTTTCCAGACCAGATTCATAAATGTTTTAGTATTTTTTGGGTATTTACCTCTTAGCTTACGCCTGTATTACTCTTAGACAATCAAACAGCAAATAATACCCTCAAACAATCTAGCTGAATGTCCTGATGGATATTATCTGATTTATGAAATCTTGCTAGCTTCAACCAGTTTCTGGTAGATTTTTAGAGTATGATCTGATGCTTGTTTATTTTTCAGGATTGCAGAGAGAAGAATCTAAGCTTTAAAATTGAATTCCTCAAAAGAAATACTAACTGAATATCGTTTCCCGACCAGGCCAGCATTACTATCGAGCTATCGAAATAGACAAAACTTTGTATGAGACTATGGCAATAGATCAGCAAACAAGAAACAATATCAGCAAACAATCTAGCTGAAGGTCCAGAAGGATCTTATCCAATTGATGATATTTATAGGCTTTAACCAATTTTTTCTTTCATTTATATAGCATGATTTGATATTTAATTATTTTCCAAGACTCTAGAGAAACTATATTAATCTTTAGCATTGATTTATTGAAAGAAATACAAATTGAACATCGTTTACAGATCAGATTCAAAGAAGGTTAAGTGTTTGCCTAGTATATATCTCTTAGCTTGTTTCTGCATTACTTTTAGACTATTGAAATAGAAACTCCTTTCTTAAGACAATAGACCAGCAAGAAATAGAAGAAAACGGTCTAACCGAATGTCCTTCAGGAACTTATCTGATTTATGAGATCTGCCAGCTGCAACCAGTTTTGGCTAGATTTGTTTAACATGATCTGATTCTTGTTTATTTTTTAGGATTGTAGAAAGAAGAATTCAAGCTTTAAACTTAAATTCTCTAAAAGAAACACCAACTAGATATCGTTCCTAGGCAAGATTTAAACAAGGTTTAGTATGTGTCTATATATACACCTCAGCTTCTGCCAGCATTACTGCGGCTATCGAAATAGACACATCTTTGTCTCAGATTGCGACAATAGACCAGCAAACAGCAAATGATACAAGCATATAATCTAGATATGGCTCCTCAAGAATCTTATCTGATTTATAAGATTTATGAGCTTTAACTAATTTTAGGTAAATTTGTATAACAAGATTTGATGCTTGTTCAATGTTCAGCACTATCGAAAAAAGAAATTAAGCTTCAACAGTGATTTGTTGTAAATAAACACCAATTTAATACCGTCTTCAAACCAGATTCAAAAAAATTTAGTATTTTTGTGGTATTTATTTTGCAGCTTATGTCAGCATTACTTTTAGACTAACGAGATAGACACAACTTTGCTTTAGACTACGACAATAGACCAGCGAACAGCAAACGATACAAGCAAATAATCTAGATATAGGTCCTGAAGTATCTTATCTGATTAATAAGATTTTTCGCCTTTAAACAGTTTTGGACAAATTTTTATAGCCTTATCTGATGCTTGTTCAATGTTCAGTACTGATTACAAAAGAAATTAAGCTTCAACATTGATTTCTTGAAAAGAAATATAAACTGAATACCGTTTCCAGAATAAATTCACACAAGGTTTAGTATTTTTCTAGTAATTTCCCCTCAGCTTATACCTAAAGAGATAAATCTTCAACCAATAAAAATTAATTTTTAACGAACAAAAAGAAATTATTTTTATAAGCAAAACCATGCTCTTCTGGTCAAAGTTGGGGAATTTTACTTTTAATCATATTTTGAGCTAAACATTTTTAAATGACCTTAGAAAAGTTAAATAGAATAGATCTAAGCCATCAGTTGATAACGTTTGATTTCAAATCATTTCTGAAAACTAGACACACTGCATCTATCTTCAAAATACTTAACAACCTAGCAGTTTTAATGGTAGGATCAAAATAAACATTAAATTTTGAACAAAAGCGGAAGAAATTTTACAAACAAAAAAAGCTAGGTAATTGATCTGCTCCTGTCGTTAGTTTGTTTGCTAAATTATTCAATGCCTAAAGAATCTCAGCTTCTTTTAATTCTTCTTTTTCCTTCATGTCCCTACTATACTCAGATTGGTCGTTTAGTTTAGTGCTCTCAGGTGGGCCATTTTTTATATATACACTACTGAGAAATTCAGTAAAGGCATTTGCACATTCTTCAGCGTCCGTAAACTCACTGCTATTAAAATGTAGAATACCCGGTATTCTCATCTCACACTTCAGTTTGTCGATAAAATTCCCTATTTGGAACGGATCATCTTTTAATTTTTTTGTTTTACAAGTGCTTTTTAAATTTTTCCTGAAAATAATTGTTTGATTTTACAATTGAACTAAACAATATTTAGAGTTGGTTCTACCAAAATTTAGTTCAATCAACCAAATCTTCCTGGATGTGTTATGGGCAAAACAAATAAAAGCAAGTGAATTCTGCAAATACCAGTAGACTCTCATTGCACCCAAACGTTCAGATTTACTCTCTATCTTTATTACCAGCTGAATCAATATCATCAATCAACATAGATTTGATAAACTTAGAAATAAAATTTTCCTTCATTTCCTTCATCCTGAATTTGGCAAAGGTTATTTCCATCATCCTCTATAATTGGCAAATGCAACCATCCAATCAAATAATCAACCGTGATCTCGTTTCGAGTGGAAAATTCGGCGTCGGAAATAAGTGTAGTCCGAATAAATGAAGATACGAATGCATTTAGGTGTGCTGGGAGTAATCCTCTTTCAGTATTTCCGGGAGCAATCGTTTCGTATGTGCCTATACATGCAGGTGTTTATGTGTTTGTCTACGATAAATAGAGGTAATCCAGTAGTTTGTGTGTGGGTGAGATATGCGTCCAATGCTCGCACACATGCTACCACAAACCGCGATATGTGCATGCGCAGGTTTCCTCATAACGAAGCAGAACTCACTTATCATATCCACGTTAAATGTTATCGTTTCATTACTCACGCAGACCTGCGCATCGTGTACTAAAATTATTTCCAATCTAGCACTAGAGCTAGACCAACCAGTGGAAAATGTGCTTGGCATAATACATTTCGGATCAACGGAACTGATGTTCATTCATCAACACTCTGGACTTAAAAATTTTATTATTACAAATTAAAACAAACTGTTAGTTTTTGGCGTAAAGATTATAGAGGTAATAAAGTATTGGAACCTATTAGCTCTAAAACTATTGGTAACTAAACATTACGCAAAAATATTACTCAGAGAACAATTTTTCTGAGAAGAACAGCATTAATCTCTTATCTGGTTTTTTTAAACTATTTGAAAATATTGTTTACACAAAAAAAAATTCAGTTTAATGGGAAAGCGCCCGATCGAAAATCGGAAATTCTGTTGCTAGATTCCCAGTGGAAGGAATTGAGAAGATCTTTTTTCAGAAAATTTTAATTTCAATTTAAAAAATTTATTTTCCACCTTCTCAGAAACTTCGTTAAGTATTTCCTGTTACTTAAAGAGTTAATTTGGTCGATATTTTTGATTTCTATTTTCATATATTGAGGAATGACATCTACATTAAACAATTCTAACTAGCTCTGATGATAATACAGATTCCTTTAAAATACTCGTATCATATTTTTTTGTAATTTTTACAAAAGCTTAATAAGAAAGCATTTGACCGGCAATCGGAAGTTCTGTGGTTCGATTCCCAGTGAACCGAAGTGAGTAGATCTTTTTTCAGAAAAATTTAAAATTAAAAAATTTTTCAAAATTTTTTTACCATCTTGTCAGAAATATTAAGTGTTTTCTGTTGTATAAAATAATATGATATAGATTCCTTTAAATCCACATATCATTTCATTATTGGTTTTATTTATTCTTTGCGGCGAATTATTTCGTTAAATCTCTTGAGTTTCCCGGAAATCTTTTCAATCCTTTTAAATCCTGGTAATTAATTAAAAAATTTTGTAAATCGTTTAAATTTTGTCTAATGTTGTGAATATTCTGAAAATCTCTTTAAAACAATTTAGTTCTCGGGAAATCCCTTCAAACTCCTTAAAACTGCGACAATCTAACAATCGCTAGAAATCTTTTAAATTCCATAAAAATCCCTTAAAATATTTCAAAATTGCTTGAAATTTTTGAAATTCCTTAAAATAGTCCTAAATATCACGAGATCCTTAAACCACTTTAAAATAAATTTTAATAGTTAAAATTCTTGGGAATGTTTCCGAATTTCTTCAAATCCCTCAAAATGTTATAAAATCTTTTGAAAGTTGCAGATTATATAACCCTGCAGATTCTTTTAAAATATTTTCAAATCTCTTAAAATCCTCTTAAATTTATATTTCTTTTTAATGAGTTTTAAAAAATGTGAAGATTTTATCGTATAGAGATCAAAAATCTGTGATCCCTTAAAATATTTAAAAATTTTGTTCAAAATTCAACTTTCGTTGTAGAAATTTGTCCTTCCTACTAAAAATGCAACTGTCTTTTTGAAAATAAATCAGTTTTTGGTTGATGGTTTAATATTTTTTATTCAAAATTCGTATTTTTCAGTTGAATTCAAAACTGTTTTTGATTTAAAATTCATTATTTTAGTTCAAAATTTATCTTTGTGCAAGAAAATTAATTTTTAAACTTAAGATTTATCTATTGCATTTTTGGTTGAAATGTTAGTTTTTATAGCTAAGAATTGAACAATTTAATTCAGCATTCCTGTTTTATTAGAAATTAATTTTTTTTTTGCTAAGCGCAACTTTTTTGACCTGAAACTAAAATCTGTTTTGTTTAAAACATCAATTATTACATTTAATGTTAAAAAATTCATCATAAAGCTTGAAAATTCATCTTTTTCGTAAAAAAAAATAATTTTCTAATCTGAAAATTTAACTATTCGATTCGTGGTTAAAAACTGATCTTTTTTAAATTAAAAGTAAACTATATTTTATAAATTTTACGTGTTGTGTTAGAAACTCGTTTTTTATTGAATTCAACTGCTTTTGAGTAAACAATAAAAATTTGTGTTGGGTGAAATATCAACTATTAAATTTTTTGAATTCAACTATTAGGTTGAAAAAAATATCTTTTTTATTTTTTTATCAAGTAGTTTTTATTTTTAATTAAAATCTTTTTTTAATTAAATAATCAAAGCATAAAACGATATCTTAGAAAATATCGCAAATTACCCTTAAAAATCTCAAAATTCCGAAAAGCCTCTGGAAATCCTTGTAAATTTTTTCGAATCTCTTAAATTTTTTTAAGTTTTTAAAAAGTCTGAACATCCTCTAGAAATCACGGAAGTTCTTTAAAATCTCTTTAAATTCCTTTGAAATTAATTAAATTCTTTTAAAAGTTTTTAAATATTTTTAAATCCTAGGAAATGTTTCTAAAAAATTAACGAGCTCTGAAATCTTGTGGGATTTATTAAAAACTCTTGAAATTTTTAAAAATCCGACAAAATTCTTCAAAATCCGTCAAATCTTTTTAAGAATCCCTTAAAATGTTTTAAAACCCTATATTTCCTGAAATCTCTCAAAATATCGTAAATTACTTTGAATTCATTTAAATTTCCGACGAAATTTTGGGAATAATTAGAAATCTATCATAATCTCTTAAAATCAAGACCCTTAAAAAAATTTGGAAATCTTTTAAAATCTATCGAAATTCTTAAAAATGTGAAATTGAAATGTGAAAATGCGAAATTCCTTCAAAAAGTTTGGAAATAAATTAAAATCTCTTTAAATTTTTTTAAATTCTCTTGAAACTTCTCAAAACCTTAAATTTGCAAATTTAATCAATTTTTTTTTAACTTCCTCAAATATTTCAAAATATCCGCAAATCTTACGAATTCTCCTGAAATCGTTAAAAATTTCTTAAGGTACATTCAATTTTTTTGGAAATTTCGTAAAATTCTTTCAAATCTTTGGAATATTTTTAAATCTCTCAATTTTTCTCTATTATACATTCCGTACAATAATTTAGAAGTCTTTGAAATTTTTTTTGAGATTTTGCAAAATCCTTTGCAATCTCTTAAAATCCAAAATGTCTCTTAAAAAAGCATCAAAATATCGTAAATTAACCTGAAATCTTTTTAAATTTCGGAATATCATTCGAAAATAGACAATCTGTTTAAATTTCTCTAAATTCTGTAAAATCCTTTAAAAGCCTTTTTTCCGAAAAATTGTTTTGATTATTTATCAATTCCTTTCAAATCCTTCGAAATCCAAAAATATTAGAAATCTTTGAAAACCTTTCATCATTTCTTTTACTCTTTTAAACATTCATTTCATAATTGGCTGTATTTTATTATTATTTTATTTTTTCGAACAAATTTTGCATAAATAATGCATCATGCAGGTAGAAAAAATCTTTAAGGAATGTACTTGGAAAAGAATTTATCCATAAAAAATGATTTGTACAATTTTTCAAAAAAGACCATTAAAAAAATATTTTTTTAAATCACAATATATTATCCGATAAACATTTCTGGAGTTATATGCAAATAAAATTTATAAATAAACAAACGAACTTTATTGTTCGAAATTTCTTTAATTTCTGAGTTTACTTATGGTCGATTCTTTTTAATATGAAAGGGGGCCCCTTTCCTATAAAAATTTTTTTATTGAAATTTACGATTATAAATATAAATACAAAATAAAATCGCTTTATCGAATTCGGATTAAACAGATGAATGGGTGCATCTTTGATTTAAAGGAAATATGTTCTGGGAAGTTTTGAAATGCCAGTTGCACGTGAATGTTAGATAACATCTGCTATGTGAATAGATTTGACGAATCAGAACTTTGTGGACGATTTCGTGTCTTATTAATCCGAGATACGAATAAGAATATTCTGTTGGTTGAGTTCTGCTTTCGTTCTCAAAGCTCTTATTCAGCCCATATTGATGAAAGGATATTGGAAATTTAATGCTCTTCGAGAACGAAATTAAAAAAAAGAATTTTGTAGCAAATGTACTTTTTTAACTATAATATCAAAAAGATCTTTAGCTTTAATTTCTGTTAGAGTGGAACAAATTTTTTTTCTATCCTTACAGAAAAATAAAGAAAGGGATGTATACAGATCAAATAAAAATTAATAGGGTTGCAAGAAAATACCAATTTCAAAATTCTCTTTACTTGAATATTCCGAAACCAATTTTTTATTTTTTCTGTCTATGATAAATTTTTCTTTTTGCTATAAAAATAACTTTACAATCTAGGAGATTAACAATACAATAATAATAATGATTAATGATAAATAAATATAAAATAAAATAATATTGTGCATATTTTGAGTTTTTAAGGATGTAGACTACGCACAATCAATCTCAAAAGTTGCTTATCTTTAAAACGATTTATAAAATCGACAAAAAATGATCTATTATTAATTTCTGTAAATTTTAATGGAGGCTTTTAAGCACACTTCAAAAAAAAATTAATTCAGGTTAAAATTGTTTATTGTTTATTGTTTAATCTTTAGTTTTTACTTTCTCCTTAGAGAAAAGTTACAATTTTTATTTAATCCTAATGATGAAGACTTTATTTTATTCTTCGAAGGATTCTCTGAATTTCTCTTTGGGTTAATTTTATTTTAAAAAATTAATTAAGAAATCATACAGTTATAATTTTTATAAGCAATCATAGTTTACATTTTAATTAACAACACCCAAATAGAATTGTAGAGAATGCTTCAATGAATAAAATAAGGCCTTAGCCATTAGGAATACATAAGAATTGTAACCTTTCTCTAAAAAGCAAACAAATTTAAACTCTAAATAACTATTGTTAAATAAACAATTTTAACCTAAATTATTTTTTCTAACGTGTACTTAGAATCTTCCGACAAGATTTCCGGAAATCAGTATTAGATTTTTTTTTTGATTTTATAAATCATTTTTAAGATAGGCAACTTTTGAGATTGATTGTACCAAGAAAGATTTTTAAGTCAATAATAAAAAAAAATCTATCCAAAATTTAGAACTTTTAAGCAAAAATCACAAATTTTCTTGGAAATAGTGGATTTTCCAAAGATAAAATGTAGAGTTCTAAGAAAAAAATTTACTTTTAACTAAAAAAAAGGGGACTTTCAAACAAAAAAGTATAGTATTATACAGAAATGAAAAATTTTCAAATAAACGACGGTGATTTTTGAATAAAAATAAAAATTTTATATTTTGAGTTTTTAAAAAATTATTTCAGAACAAAATAACGAAAACAAATTTTTAAGAAAGGAGATGAATATACAACCATAAAGAAATTTCAGCAAAGTATTTCGAATTTAACCCAGTAGTTTAATTTTTAATTAAAACTAATAAATTATCAACAAAATTATACATAGTTAAATTTTTTAAACTTTTTAGTAAAATGAGAAATCTACAAATAAACTGTACTACATTATAAGTGTATAAAATTTATTTAAAAAATGTTGCCAAATTACATGAATAAGCTAATACGATGAACCATTAACAAAAGAAAAGAATTTTTTTCTACAAAAAGATAAAAATTTTCAAATGAAAGATTACTTTTAAAAGAATAATTAAGAAGAATGAATTTTCGAAAAAAAATATAGAAATTTTCAATTAAGAGAAATAAATTTTTAACGAAATGCATGAATTTCAACAAAATGGTTTAATTTTCAAATAAGAAAGATGCATGTTTAACCAAACGTTAAATAGTAACACTTTAAATTAAAATAAATAATTAAAAAAAGAATCTTTAAGAAAATAGGTTAGTTTTAAACAAGAAAGATAAATTTGAAGATAATGCGATGAATTTTAACTAAATTTTAAAAGTACATTAATTTTCTACCAAAAACATGAATTTTGAATCAAATACATGAATTGCTAAAAAAATTATTTAAATTTTCTACTAAAGAAATAAAATTCTAATTAAATTGACGAATTCACAACAATAAACAAAATTTTTTTTATCCAAAGAGTTCACTTTTCGACGAAAAATATGATCAGGTGTACAGGTTGGGACACCATAGTTCGGGACACTATAGGTTGGGACAATATAAGTTGGGACAATATAGGTTGGGACATTATAGTTTGGGAGCACGTGTTTTCCATTTACTGGCACTGGTGCCTCCTGTTATTACTGTCGCATATTGATATTACAAATAAATGAAAATAAATGTAGAAAACTGTTCTGTTCCAACCTATGCAGTGCACCAGTTGGGACACTATAGTTTGGGACACTATGGGTTTGGATAATATAGGTTAGAACAATATATGTTAGGATTGATAAACCTTTAACCAAAAAAGTAACTTGTTATCCAAATAGTTGAATTTATTACCAAAAAGATGAATTTTTACTAGTGAGATTATTTTTGGTTGGTTGGGACAATATAGGTTGGTACAATATAGGTTGGTACAATATAGGTTGGAACATTATAGGTTGAGACAGCACGTGTTTTTCATTTAGTTGCACTGGTGCCACCTCTTATTATTGTCGTATATTGATATTGGAACAGGATAGTTCAGGACACTATAGGTTCGGACAATATTGGTTCGAAAAAATAGGTTGGGACAATATAGGTTGGGACAATATAGGTTGGGACTAGGTTGGGATTGATAAACCTTTAACCAAAAAGATGAATTTTCTACTATTGAGATTATTTGTTGTTGGTTGAAACAATACAGGTTAGGACAATATAGGATGGGACAATATAGGTTGGGACAATAAAGGTTGCGACAATATAGGTTGGGACAATATAGGTTGGTAAAATATAGGTTGGAACATTATAAATTGGGACAGCACGTGTTTTTCATTTACTGGCACTGGTACTACCTGTTATTACTGTCGCATATTAATATTACAAATAGATGCAAATAAATGTAGAAAACTGCTATGTCCCAACCTATGGAGTGTACAGGTTGGGACACTATAGTTCGGGACACTATAGTTTAGGACAATATAGGTTAGGACAATATAGGTTAGGGCAATATAGGTTGGTACAATATAGGTTAGGACAATATAGGTTGGTACAATATAGGTTGGGACAATATAGGTTGATACAATATAGGTTGGAACATTATAGGTTGGGACAGCACGTGTTTTTCATTTACTTGAACTGGTGCTACCTGTTATTACTGTCGAATATTGATATTACAAATAGATGCAAATAAATGTAGAAAACTGATCCTTCCCAACATATGCAGTGTACAGGTTGGGAAACTATAGTTCGGGACACTATAGGTTGAGGCACTATAGGTTGGGACACTATAGGTTAGGAAATATAGGTTGGAACAATATAGTTTGGGATAATATAGGTTGGGATTCATAAACCTTCAGCCAAAAAAGTAAATTGTTATCCAAATAGTTGAATTTGTTACCAAGAAAATGAATGTTCTACTAATAAAATTATTTTTTTTTGTTTGGCACAATATAGGTTGGGATATTATAGATTGGGACAGCACGTGTTTCCAATTTTTTTGCACTGGTGCCACCTGTTATTACTTTCGCATATTGATATAACAAACAGATGCAAATAAATGTAGAAAACTGCTATGTCCCAACCTATGGAGTGTGCAGGTTAGGACACTATAGTTTGGAACACTATAGGTTGGTACAATATAGGTTAGGACAATATAGGTTGGTACAATATAGGTTGGGACAATATAGGTTGATACAATATAGGTTAGAACATTATAGGTTGGGACAGCACGTGTTTTTCATTTACTTGAACTGGTGCTACCTGTTATTACTGTCGCATATTGATATTACAAATAGATGCAAATAAACGTAGAAAACTGATCCTTCCCAACATATGCAGTGTACAGGTTGGGAAACTATAGTACGGCACACTATAGGTTGAGGCACTATAGGTTAGGACACTATAGGTTAGGAAATATAGGTTGGAACAATATAGGTTGGGACAATATAGGTTGGGATTCATAAACCTTTAACCAAAAAAGTAAATTGCTATCCAAATAGTTGAATTTGTTACCAAGAAGATGAATATTCTACTAATAAGATTTTTTTTTTGTTTGGCACAATATAAGTTGGGATATTATAGATTGGGACAGCACGTGTTTCCAATGTAACTGCACTAGTGCCACCTGTTATTACTGTCGCATATTGATATAACTATTTATACTAATTTTTGAAAGTAATAATAGGTGGCACTAGTGCAAATAAATGGAGAAAACTGCTGTTTCCCAAGCTATACAGTGTTCATGTTGGGACACTCTATGGTTTGAGACAGCACGTTTTCTACATTCCTTTGCACTAGTGCCATTTGTTATTATTTTTACATTTTACATATGACAGTAATAACAGTAGGCACCTGTGAAAAAAAAGAAATAAAGAAAAACGCGCTGTCCCAACCTATAGAGTGTCCGAACCTGCATGACACACCCCTATATAACTCGCAAGATAATTTAAGCTTACTACAAAATAAATGGAAATATTAGTACTGGTACTGAAAGTTTTTATTTATTTCATTAGTTTTTGATTGTTTAAGCAACCCCAGTGCCAAAATCTATAAAAAGTTTAATATTCGAAGTT
>JAAAKG020114509.1:0-15319 GCA_010014905.2 Druon quercuslanigerum
ATAATTTTTTATGATTTATTCACAGATTTACGAATTTAATAAATTTAATTTAATTTAATTTAAAAGTGTACAGTTTTGAAATATTGAAACTTTGGAATTATAAATTATTAAACTTTCAAGATTTATATTTTAAAGTTATGTAATTTCGAACTTTTTTTTGAATAGTTAAATATTGAAGACTGGCAATTGAAAACTCTTCAATTTTAACGAATTACGATTTAAGACTCTTCAATTTTCAAGTTTAAAAATTGATAAATCTTTGATTTTTAAAGATTTATAAATATCAATTCTTGAGTTTTTATGATTTTGAAGATCAAAAGTCAAGAGTTTTCACTTGTCGATCTTTCAAATTAACGAAATTTGCCATTTAAATCGTTCTAATGACAGCATTTTGAATAGTAGAACTTAAGAATAACATAATTTTTTTAATTCTAAATTTAAAAAATGAAAATTCTTTAATTTAAAAAATTTACAATTCCAAGGTCTGTAATTTTGAATATTTTTGATATAATATGTAATTCAGTTTTGAAGACTTGTAATCGAAAATTTTTTAATTTTTATGATTTACCATTGAGGACTCTTCAATGTTTAATGTGTATTATTATGTGAATTATTTTTTTCTTTTTATGTTAGGCAGAACATTTATTTTAATATGTAATTCAATTTTGAAGACTTACAATGTGAAAGTCTTGAATTTTAAAGATTTGCGATTTCAAACTCTTAAATTTTGAGGATTTGGAATAAAAAATAGCAACTCTTTAATTTTTATGATTTTTAGGGTAAGAAGTCAGCAGTTTTAAATTTTAAATGTTCCAAATTGATAAAAATTTAAATATAAATCCTAAGAAATGCAGATTATTTGCAAAAAAATGAGGAATTTTGCATTTTGGAAATCAACATTTCCAATTTTTCAATTTTCAAGAGTTACAATTATAAATTCTGAAATTATAAAATTGCATATTTGCAAATTATTCCATCAGTACTGCCACGCGAAATAAAAAGGTTCAAAAGTCAAATCACACTCGAACTGAGAAAATCGAGAAAACCCGTTATCTGAAGAACTCTAATATTGAATAAAATTTTGAATTAAGATACACTATTTGAGTAAAAATAATATGCTTTTTCCCTAATTTTGCAATAAAAAATTTTTTTGTGTAAACAATTTCTATTAGAAAATGGATTTGCAATTTTTACTAGTCGCGGAAAATAAAAAATGCAAGGTTAAAAGAACACAAAGTCACTTGAGGAAGATATAGGTAACAAAAAAGCGGCTGTTGCGAACTTACCCGAACGATCGTCGCCAGCGTATAGCCGATTCTAGCCTGGACTTATATCCCTTGGCTTTGCGATCAGAGTCCAAGCTAATTCACAGGTCTGAAACATACCTAAGGGCAAGCGGTTCGTTTCGTTTGTAAATTTCCTTTCTCGTTCGGTCACTTTTATGAGTCTAGAATGACAAAAAGTTCTTCAGGTTCTTTTTCATTTTTCTGCTAATGTCACATTGAATACCGCGTGCAACTTCTTGGAAACGCGAAGTGCTTTCCGTATCTTTTTATGTTGTATTTTTTAAGACTTTTTTGACTTTTATCATTTATAAACAATCATTTTTTGTAATAAATAGTAATAATTGATATTTTTTATTGACACAGTTAGATGCAGATTTCTCAACTGAATCCAACGATACCAGAAACTCATTTTTCATAAAAATGTTAACGACTTTCAATTTCAAAATCGTCAATGTTGAATATTTAAAATTAAAAACTCTCCATTATTATTATTTTTTTACTTGTTCTCGGGTGAACCCCGGTTTTTCATTATAGCTACGGACGAAGTCTTATGACTGATAAGATGTGGATGTTATAAGTTAATTTAATGCGCTAATTTAATATGCTAGCATGATGTCCACTCAGCGCCGCTATTTATGAAAACATACTAAACATCATTATATTGAGGTAAAGAATTAGGAGAAATTTTTTTTTCTTTCCGTTTTCTCTCTGATGTCATATATTACGTATCACAAGAAAATGTTTTAAAAGTGGAAAAACAGCCTGCAACCATATAAAGATGATTTAGAGCTCCAAAATAATTAATTGATACTTGAAAATTACCTTCTCATTAAAATTATCCCAAAAAACTACCCTTCCACGTGAGTGTATGCAGTGGAGTTTATATATATATTACCGCGATTTCGCTGGGATCAAGTGCAAATTTTCAGATTAGCACCCGATCCCGGCGAAATCCTGCGGTTGTCCTTGTGACAAATATTTTAATTATATATGTAAAATGCATTTAAAATAATAAAATTTAGGAAAAATTGTTAGTTGATATTTTTTTGCTCTTCTATGACATGTATTACGTGCCGCAAAAATTAACCGTAAGTCATACATATTTACCCCTTAAGACGAAAAACGTTTCAAAAGGGGGTGGGGGACTACCTTGAAAAATGGAAAGATTATTTAGAATCCCACATTATTTTCTTGAGTCTTGAAGATTTTCCCCTCATTATAATTTTCAAAATAAAACTGCCCTTACACGTGAACGCTTGCAACAGAACATATATATGTATGAAAAAACATAACAATTAATACAACTTAGAAAACACTGTTAGTTGACATTTTTCTCTCACTTTTTCTCTACGATGAAATATAATACGTGCCCCAAAAACTACCCCTAAGTCATACATACCTACCTCTCGTGATAAAAAATGTTTTAAAAGTGGGAAAACGACCTTAAAGAATGTAAATATTTATTTTACATATATAAACTACGCTGCACACACTCACGCGGAAGGGTACTTTTTTTGTAAAATAATAATGAGGATAAAATTTTCAAGTCTCCCATAATATATATAAGTTACCTATATAAGTTTCGTTGCATACACTCACGTGGAAGGGTTGTTTTTGGGGAAAATTATCATGAAAAGGTAATTTTCAAGAGGCAAGTAATTTATTTGGAGCTCTAAATCGTCTTTACATTGTTAAAGGTGGTTTTCCCACTATTAGAACGTTTTTGATCATGAGGGGTAGGTATGTATGACTTAGGGGTGGTTCTTGGGAAACGCATTATATATAATCGGAGAGCACAAGAGATTAAAAAATATCGACTAACAGTGGTTTATGAATATAATTATTTCAAATGCTTTTTCAATACATGCACACTCACGTGGAAGGGTACTTTTTCGGTAAAATTATAATCAGGAAGAAATTTTCAAGCCTCCAGTAATTAATTTGGAGTTCTAAGTCATCTTTAAATTGTTGAAGGTGAGTTTTCTACTTTCTGAACATTTTTGATCATGAGAGGTAGGTACGTATGATTTCGGGGTAGTTTTTGGGGGACGTATTACACTCGACTCACGGCATTGCGACTATTTACTATGTGCAAAGCTGGTTAGATGATACGTGTTAATACCTGTGTGCGCACATGTCACCTGTTTACATCCTGAGTTTTTAGTGACGATTTTAATCGTGAAAAATTATGAGTTTATTTTACCGCGTCAGCATTCCAATCGCGAAAAAATCGCGGTAACAGTCGTGGAATTATTAAAATGAATAGCGCTGAAGAAAAGGTGAAAAACATCACCAATATAAAATCTTCCGCCGTAAGTATCGAATCTAGCCTATAAATCCCAAAAATCATATTGAATCATTTTACATCTTATATATGAAAACTTGTAATTATATAATATTATATAGTAGTTTAATAATGTATAATAACATATATAATGTAGAAATTAGTATTGGAGGAGAAAGGGTTATAGCGTCGTTCTCGCTATTGGGGGAAAAACGTACTCAAGAGAGGGAGTTCGCAGTGCTGAATTTCGCAGTACCGCGACTACAGTGTATATATCCTCGGACAGCAAGTAATTAATTTGGAGATCTAAATCATCTTTACATTGTTCAAGGTAGTTTTCCCACTTTTAAAACGTTTTTGATCATAAGGGGTAGGTGTGTTCGACTTAGGGGTAGATTTTTGTGAAACGTATTATATATTATTAGAGAGCAAAAAAAAAGCAAAAAAATCTCCCCTAATCATTTATCTCATTATAATCGTTTTTAGTATGTTTTCATAGGTGACATCGCTAAGTAGACGTCGTGCCAGGGTCGCCAGCCACTTTTAGGAAGTTCAAAGAGGAAAAAACTTCTTTTAGCATAAAATTAGCAAATAAAGCAAGAAAATATGGCGTATGCCATTTTTCATTTTGCCTTGGTGGTGGCACTAAGTGGACAGACCTTTGTCCGTCTTTAATACAGTTTTATTAATTTATTTTGAAAATTTGTAACCAAGTTATTGTTTCGACTTTGAACAACTGTAAATATTTTAGAACATTATTTTTTACATATTACATTTTTTTAAACAATACAGCTTCTGTACTCAAATGCCATTATTAATTATACAAATACAGACTTTTAATAATAATTTTATATTTTTCAACTTATAATAAATTCAGCTAGGGTGTTTCTCGAATCACAACGCCGGCATAGGAACAAACAAAAAAGAAAGGCAAGAAACACGAGAAAAAAGGAAAAGCAGGAACACGAAAAAAGTAACTCCGATTACGTCAAATTTTTATTTGCAAGAAGCTTAAAAATGTTTTAAAAATTCAAATATTTAAGGATAAACAATTATACTTAAACCATTTAGGATAACTGTTAAGGATAAGATCAGAGTAAAGACGATTATCATTTTTCCCGTGTTAAGAAAAAACGTATTAATGCATTACAGAAGAATTTTATTAAGAGTGTGTGTATGTAATGATTATACTGCTGCTTCATTGCAACATATATATGCAACATACGTTATCTAGTAAATTATACAGCACTAAAGGTAGTTAGTTCAATTTTAATTACTAACTTTTAATAAATTCTCAACCGTAACGGAAAATTCCGTTAGATTAGCCGTAGCGCTATATTTGACTGGCTAGTTTTGCGGAAAACTTTGTAATATACTAGTCCTAGAACGATAAAGTGTACTTTATTGTCCACAAGAATGCGCAGACATGCGCGTACCATAGTTCTGCATACAATGCTTTGTTGTCCTGCGTGATACTTGTCCGTTTAAATTAATTCGTTTTTAATGGCTTGTTAATTCACATAGAACCCATTTGAGAGTCTTCCCATCTGGATTGTTTATTTTACAGTTAAGAATCAAAAACAGTCTAGAAGGCCTATTTCCCAACTTTCCATCTTGTAACTCGATCATTTTCACACGCGCAAAAATTGCAATGATCACTTAAAAAAATTCTCTGTTTTAATTCAGACTTCTTGTCCTAACAAAAAACTTGCTTATAGTATGACTTTTAATAAATTCGAAGTACTTGTATTCTTCCCACTCAGATTTTTTCAATCATAATGCGTGTTAAAGTATGAAATAATACAGTATATACATTGACTTTCTAACATGGAAGCAAAATTGAGACCGTAGAAAACTTATATTTTCCCACTTATAACCTGAGTCGAGTTCATGATATTAGCCAACATACAATGTATTTGCAATTGAAGCTTTAGTTAATTGACGAACATTTTGTAATGCAAGAAGTAAATTCCATTTGTTATATATTTTACAGTTATTAGTCAGGAAATAAATTATGAAAGCATTTTTCTACCTAAACACTGCCTTGTTATTAAATGATAACTAACAGTTCATTTAAAAACAATTGAAATTTTAGATACATAAATAATATAAATTATTATTTATTTATAAAAAATATTAATTTATGTTTCACATTCAGATAATAATTGTATTATCTACCCATATTAAAATATCCAGTAGTTGGTATGCTACTTTCAACTACAGTTACTTTTGTTTGGAAGACGTATAATATAATTGTGTAGCACATTTGTATAAAATACTGCGTTAAAAAGGTCTAATGCCATGAAGCTGCTTTTAAGAAAGTGAATCGTTCGAAAATTCCTTGAGCTAGATGTAGTTGATCTTTATTTTTAGCATAGATCTTACATCATTCATGTAAACCCCTGGGAATGATAAAGCGCTAGATATAGTGGCAATAATGTAAGGTAAAAGAGGAGTGGACTCGTGGAGTCGCCCTGAAAGACAACTCTCTGCAAGGTGACATTGTTAGTTGTCACACGATTTTTTCGACATGAGATAGTAAATCTGGGTTTTAAAGTGGCATCAATCTCTCTATGCACCTGACGATTTGCGGATGAACCTTTAAGCTTTCCAAAAGACAGATGGCAAGTCTATGGGAGGTCGAATCGAAAGCTTTCTGGTAATCAATCCAGGCCATCGATAGGTCACGCTGCTCATCACTTTGTAGACTTCTCTCCAAAATAATTTAACCTGCCCTGGTTTGGGCGGGTGGTCGACAGTAACTGGACACTTGCATCGACTCCATCTTCATTGGCTCCACCAGCTCGAGAATGGTCGGCATCGTTGGCCGACCCATTTTCAGGAGCCCTGCACGTTTTATTGCTTTGAACCGCACTTACTACAACTATGTTTGGTGTTATCATTGTTTTTCCCACGAGAAGCTAGGGAAAGGGGTTCGCCCATCCTTGTAGAGCCCCGCATGCAAGGATAAGGCTGCGTACTCTGAGAGGTCGCCCGGTATTTCAGAGTCACTGTCCTAGACACC
Organism: Druon quercuslanigerum; assembly: GCA_010014905.2. NCBI lineage: Eukaryota > Metazoa > Arthropoda > Insecta > Hymenoptera > Cynipidae > Druon > Druon quercuslanigerum. Next base: position 6,596 of record JAAAKG020114509.1, read on the forward strand.
TCACCCATGTCCCACTCAGCTTTCGGCACGGTTTTTACACCTCCGCATGGGGGTTGGTTCCTTCGGGATCACACCTGGACAATTGCCCGCAAATGCCTATTAATTTTGTGTAACCATTTTTAGCAAAAACCCTTGATACAGGGACCCTCTGTCCGCTACCGAAGGACGCGTTCGGTGGCTTTATCATAGGCTCTTCGGCTTAGAATTTAATGGTTATTTTAATTCTACTGACTTCGCACAAAGGGAAAAAATGGATAAAAAATTATTTTCACTCTATAATTGAGCGGTTGGGTGCAAGAACGGCCTACTTGCATTTTACGTAAGGTATACAAGTCCGAAAAGTTGCCGCCCAATAAGTGTACACTCGCCTTAACACGTCATCACACGTACCGTAGGCTAACTAATTGTGCTTCTCCATCTACGCATGTCCGAAGTACCTGGAATTTTTCGCCCCTATAGTTCCGAAGTTGAAAAGTTATCGGATTTGCACTGTAAGTCGAGTCCAGTCTAGGCACGTGACTAACTTGCTCGAGAAATAAAACAGTGCGATACGGGATACGCGATGACACTCGAATGGAAATCCTAAATCGTAGATTCGTAACATTCGTAAACACAAACGTTGGGTTAGGAGAAGAGTCAAGTGTTGGAACATCATGATTTTTTTATAAACAAATCATGAGACTTTTTAATAAGTTAAATTTTTCTATTGTTTTTTAATGTGTTTAAAAGCACACACGTGTTAGGACTGTCAGGATGGTAGTCTCAAAGTTTTTGATTTAATTCGTGCTTATGTTTACAGGTAAAATTTTATGTTGTTTGTAAGTATATTACAAATAAGCAATTCGTTTAAATCCAGCACTTGGCTCTGAACTTCTGTGAAGCATTATGTACTCGAATAAATATTGCAAAATAAAGAATTTATTTCATGTTTAACAGCTCCTTTGTATTTGGCTACCCCATTTTTACAACATTTTTCTGTTAATTTATTTTTCAATAATTAAACTTTGACAAAAGAGAAATTTATCCATAATAAAAAACGAATCTGGGTATTTGCAGCAAAATTCTATTTTAAAACTCTATACTAAATTATATTAACATGTGAAATTAAAAGCTTATTTGCAAAATAAGAGGTACTCGATTATTTTTGTTTACATTCGACAATAATTTCCCTCAACTAAAAATTTGAACCAGATGTACCGATTAAAAATCAATTTTCCTGAAATCACAAAAACTTATTTTTATTTATCGAATATCGGGTGATCTCTTCGGGACCTCCTGTGTTGAGCGATGCCATATATAATGTGTCTGATTTTTATTTTGGCAACTTAAACAGCTTCTACCAAATAGTAGAAGTTTTAACCAAAAGCGATGAATTCGGAAACAAAAAAATACTAACTTTTGTTTAAAAATTGAATCAATTTGTTGGAAATTATACTATTTTACTTCCTTAGTAGTATAGTACTTATGTATTTTACTTCAACGACAAATATATGACTCTTGAGCAAAATAGTCGAATTTTCATCGAAATAATTTCTTTTTTATACGAACAGATATAAATTACGCGAACAGAAATAATTAAATGTTTAATTAAAAGGGACAAAGTTGAAACACAAAATATTAGAGTAAACAAAAAAAAATAACTTTCAACCATCAAAGATCAATTTAAAAAAAAAAGATGACTCTTCTAAGGACAAAATAATTAATAATCTGAAAGGACGGAGTTTCCAAAAAGACGAATTTTAAACAAAGCAGTGGAATTTTCGACCGAAAAAGCTGATCTACTATCAAAGCAGTTGAATTTTGAACAAAATAATTATACTTGTAACCAAAGAACAGAATTTTTAACCAAAAGAGATGAATTCTGAACAAAAAATTTAATAGTTAACTTTTCGATTGAAAATAATTAAATTTAATCAAAGAAGACGACTAATAAAATAGCGTGAATTTTAACGAAGTAATTAAATTTTTAAACAAAAGTTAGCATACTTTTGTTTTCGAATTCATTTTTTTGTTTAAAAATTCTACGATTTGGTAGAAGCTTTTGAAGTTGCAAAACTAAAAATCAGACACATTATATTTTGCATCGCTTAACACATCAGGTCCCGAAGAGGTCTCCCGATATTCGATAAATAAAAATAAGTTTTTTTTTATTTTATTAAAATTGATTTTTAATCGGTACGTCTAGTTCAAATTTTTAGTTGAGGGTAATTAATGTCGAATGTAAACAAAAATAACCAAGTACCTCTTACTTTTCAAATGAGTTTTTAATTTCACATGTAAATATAATTTAGTATAGAGTTTTCAAATAGAATTTTGCTGTAACTACCCAGATTCGTTTTTTATTACAGACAAATTTTTCTTTTGTCAAAGTTTAATTAATGAAACATAAATTAACAAAAAAATGTTGTAAAAATAAGGTATTGAAATATGAAGGGGCTATAAAACTTAAAAATAATTGCCCTCTTTGCAATATTAATGCGAGTATATAATGCTTCACAAACGTTCAAAGCCATTTGGTGGATTTAAACGAATTGCTAATTTGTAATATACTTACAAACAACATAAAATTGTATCTGTAAACATAAGCACGAATTAAATCAAAAACTTTGAGACTACCATCCTGACAGTCCTAAAACGTGTGTGCTTCTAAACACATTAAAAAACAACCCAACAGTTTACTTTATTAAAAAGTCTCATGATTTTTTATAAAAAAAGCTCACGATGTTCCAACACTTGAATCTTTTCCTAAAGCAACTTTTTCATTCACGAATGTTAAGAATCTACGAATTAGGATTTTCATGCGGCTGCCATCGTGCATCCTGCATCGTAATATTTTATTTCTCGAGCAGGTTAATCACGTGACTAGACTGGAGACGACTTAAGACCTTTCGTAAAATGCATGTAGGCCGTTCTTGCATAGGAGCGTCTGTGACGAAATTCGTTTTCGGGATGAATCTTCGCGTTCCTGGAAGTTCGTGATCCTGGAGAATTTCGACAAAACCCGCATTATTTTCTCGAAGAATTTTGGGAACATATAAGGAAGCCTAAACTGATTCCGGTCGCATATAGGCATCAGAAAAGCCATTTTTTATGGAAAGATTTAGGGACTTGTACTCATATATTTCTTAGAATCTCGGCAGGTGTCGATTGACAACATAAAATGGGCTTATTTCGCACACGACGACATAGAGCACACGCCTTTAACCGCAAGCGGGATTAACGACCCACCTTTCCGAACTTACGCCCTAAACAAGAAAAAAGTAACTTTTCCTTCGCAGTAACTTATGCGTAACTACAGTCAGACTCCTGGCTGTCGGGGTGTGGCTGCAAGTCGTGAAGTGGAAACTTCATTATTACCATGTACGCATTAACTTAAATTCCAAATACGAATTATATACTATGATTCTCTTCGAAATTTCAAGCATACAACGTAAGACATGACGAGTGCTACATCGCATATGAATTTCGACGCTATAAATGTACGTATATATTTATTCTATTGCCGGCAACGACAAGACAAGCAATTACTGGTCTTTTAAGTAACAAAAAAATGCTTAAACTTTATAAAGCAAGTCAAAAATCGATAGCCTTTCAATTAAAGAAATTTTGCATAGATATTTACTCTCTTTAATGCTTGTCAAATCTATGTGCCCTGAGCTCGCTAGTAGAAGAGCTATACGACACCTTTGCGTTGGAGAGACCTACACATACCTGGGGGTGCCACATATCCGCAACACCCAACGTCTCACCCGGCATATTTGGTCTTCCGAACAGTCGGCGAAGAACAAAGTATCCGCAACGAACGTGCTTGCCGTCCCGGTAGTACTATATTCATTTGGAGAGGATCCATGGAGGAAAAACGAGCTCAGATCGCTTGATATCGACACACGAAAGGTTATGCACATAAACAAAAGCATGCATTTTAAGTCCTCTCTTTCGCGACTCTATATCTCATGCCGTCAAGGTGTTCGCGGATTATTAAATCTTTAATGTCTTCACCACAGGCTTATTCTGAGTACAGCACATAAAGTCGGAAATGGAAGAGACCCTTGTCTTAAAATGGTCAGAAAGCACGAAGAAGTGGGCTAAGGAGAGTTTCTGTACAAAGCAGCGGAGGAGGCTTCCTGAAACACTCAGACTTAACTTCAATGTTAGGGGAGAGAAAAATAAATCAAATCATATCTATCTCGAGTACTTACTCCTAAAGCCCGGATTAAGAAAGCACAGGACAAAAATTTTCGTGAACAGCTACTCGACAATGGGATGCACAGCATCTTCCACAGAGATGTGGAGGAAGAGTCCGTGTCGAGTGAGCTAACTTATGTTTTCCTTAAATCACCCGGATTGAAGTCGGGCATGGAGGGTTTCATTTTGGCTTGTCAAAACGGTGTCATTTCCACCTTAACCTTCCCGTCGCCAAATTTTGAGCTAAGACATTCCCGATTTAAGCTGCTGGGCGTGACATGCACACCCCGAGCATGTAGGACACATACTATCCAGTTGTCCAACTAATGCGGCAACGGCCTACATCCAAAGGCACAATGCGGCACTAAGAGAACTTTATACCCATATCTCTTACACGTGCGGCATTACCTTTAATATCGCTTCGCTAAGCGCTCCTAGAGAAATAGAGTCAATGGTCGAGAATGAGAATTGCAGCATATACTGTAACTTTATATTTTCGACAATTGTTTCTGTTGCACACTACAGGCCTGAAATAGTTCTGATTGACTTTGAACAGCGAACGATGTTAGTTATCGAATTTTCGGCACCAGCTGACAAAAACATCATAGTCACAAGCGTTCACTGGTTCATAGCCCTTATAGTTATAGTTAATAGTGCTTGGGTCATTCCCTGCCCCCCAGGGTGCACGAGACATTTTCCGAATCGTCCTATTGATTCCGTCACAGACTGTAACCATCTATCTTACTTGGTGAGGCGTGGTTATCGTTAAAATTTTACCGCGATTTCGCTGGGATCTGGTGCAGTTTTTCAGATTGGCACCTGCTCGAGACGCAATCCTGTGGTTGTCCTTATGACAAACTGTATATGATATATATGTATATATATGTACATAAGTAACAATTCAATTAGACAAGACACCTCGTTTTAGCTTCCTAATTTTAATAATTTATTTCTGCATCTCCGCGACTTTACCGTATGAAAAAACCTTTACTCACTTCGTATTATATCGAGTCTCTGCACTGAGAGACTTTTAGAGTATGGGATACTCTTGAAGTTCGTGTGGAGCTCTGAATCGTGGTGTTAGTAGCTATATTTCGCATCGGAGTAGGGGTTACTTCGATTAGAGTAAGCCAAGCGCCGAGTCGGTACATGAGCAGTGCCATCTACTCGGCGTGTCACAACATGCTCTTTCAAATGAGAGTAGCCGTTACTCACTAAAGCCACGCGCAAATGTGTGCGCGTGTTAGTTATAATCGCGCCAATAATCTCGCCCTGCTTCCACTTGTGCTCTTGTCTTTCCTTGAAAAAAGGAAACAGTTACTGGGTGGTTCTTCAATATGTGTTATGAATAAAATTCGGAATATCATTTTTTTTGTATTGACAATAAGTATTTCACTACAATAAAATACATTCATGCTGTATTTACTTGTTAAGCGTGATCCATGCGACATGCGTGACAAGCGCCTTAGCTATTATATACGCACGCTCGCGAGTCAGAAGTTGCAACTGTGCTCTGCTCTGAGCATCGGAGTACCCACTACTCCGACCAGTCGGTGTATCAATAGCAAGCATTATATGAGCATACCTAGTTTATTTTCAGGGCTCTGACCACGCGAAACGAAGGGCGCTTTAATCGCACTGATGACGGTATATGCATTACACTGAAAATCTCTCAGTGTACAAGCTACTATCCATTTTTACATTTCCTAGATCCCACATTCACATTTTGTACTATTATATATATTGTTTTCACTCTGCATGGGGAGAGGGTCGTACTATAGGGATCTCATATAACTGTTCAACCCACTATTCGCTCTCAGTTGGTAGCTGGCTGCCCCGGGTGAAACCGCCTTTACAAGTTTGTTCATTGAGTGGTATAGTTGGTGCCTTATTTCCTAACCATCTTTAGAAATAGAATCATCACTTTTTTATAGTAGGTATGCTTTACCGCACATGTATTTGTATTAAATGGGTGCCTCGATATATGGTCATGGCAGGCGAAAGGTATGTTTCATCTACAGTTTCGTTCCTTTTGCGTCAATTACCTTTGATAATAAAGGCCTTTTCGAAACTCCTTTGTCGGGAGTGGCAGACAGCCTGTAACTGGAAAGTCCATAAGAGCGAAAGAGATGGAGAATAGTCTATCTCTTTTACTCTTATGGGCACTGCAGGCAGGCTGCCAGCCACTGCTAAAAAGAAAGATATGGAAAGGTCTTTAGTATCAATGATAAGTAACGCAAAAAAATATCTTTGGCGAAAGGAACGAAATTATATATGAAAAATAACCTCCCACCTGTCACAATATGCAAAGGATACAAAGCATGTGCAAAGTAAACAAGAGAAGTGAATTTATTTAACAACAGTGATGTTTCTTAATTGTTCACAGCTTTCAAAGCCACATGTTTTGTACAAATATACGATGTCACGTTCTGCGCTTTTTATTACGAAATTTCGCGATAAACGGAAAATTTCTGAAAAAGTAATTTCTAATAAAAGGAACAAAAAAACTGCCCTCCGCGCGGATCCTAGCTGACTGAGTGAACGGAAAGGATACTCTACAGCATATCCTTATAGTATCCACGTAGTATCCCTTTCGTATCACAAAAAAAAAACTCCAAAAAGCAGCAAGATGGGCATTTAACTTATTACAGTTCGGATTCTAAGTTAAATTTGCTATTAGAATATCACGGAGTAATTGCAATCGTTTTTTTTTGCAGCGTTAATATTTTTAAATATCTCATAACTTCTGCTGAAGGTGACTTCAAGCGCACTCGCATCCTTAAGTAGTGGCCTCTGCGCTCGAATTCACCTTTAGCCTATGTAAATGACAGGTATTCTATTTTTTTATTTTTTAGTGCTACAAAAACAACTATTGCAATTATTCCGTGAAATTTTCACGGAAAATATAACGTAAAATCCGAATTGCAATCAATTAAAGGTTCATCTTACTGTTTTTAAGGTTTTATTGTAGGATTAATGCGAGTGACATGAGATTCCTGCCAATAATTTGCGGGAAAACTCTGATGGACACACTGAGAGAACTCATTTAGTCATTCGTACTATATCCGTTTAGTAGACGATCGTTTCGTATATTATACTATGCATTTCGTGTCAAATACTAAACGCCGTTTGGTTCCATTTAGTAAATGCAACTATATAGAACAGTACAACTTCTATCTGGTTAGTCGGAGCTACTGAACGAAAAATCATGTAGTACCATCTACTACCGCTTGGGTCGAATACTTATAAACTCCCATCTTGATTTTCATTGATCTGTGTATCACGCCACACACTGAGAAAACTCGGGCTGCAATAATTGTTTGTCTGTGTCTGTATTGTATTTTTAACAAGTGAGTTTTCTCGAAAATGATCTTTGCAACTATGGAAGACGTTATGAAAAGTTGGAAATGCGAAGAGTACATCGAATTGTTCCAGGGTGAGTACCAATTGATTACTTACATATTCAGTGTTGTATGCTTTGGAGCAATTGCAGAATAAGGGCGTCACCTCCGTTTTGTCTGAAATTTTTTGTTTTTCGGTAACAAACTATTAGAATCATTGAATAAAAGATAAATGATACGATCTGTCGAGGCAAAAGTTTAAAATTATTTTTACTTTTGTTACTAAGATGTCTCAAATATGGGTTTGTCACGATATCCGACTTCATGATTCATGCGGGAGCAGAAAAGCATCCCTGAGACTAGTCACAGAAATAATTTTGGTCAAATCCCTGCCTTTAACATTTTGCCTCGCTAATCGCTTTATTTATCGTTCAATTAAAGATCCTAATAGTTTGCTACCGAAAAATAGTTTTTCAGCCAAAACGAAGGTGATGCCCCTCTTGTGTAATGTAACCCATGCTGAGACATGCTGTGTAATATAGTATAAATATAAAATATTAGAATAATGAATAATAATTAATGTACATTTTGATTTACGTTAATATGAATTAAAGTATCTTCATAAAAAAATATTCGAAACTTCCATCATGTTTTTTTTCTAGAACCCTGTGCTTATTATTTACCGCTTCTTTTACTAGTAAAATTCATTGATCGTGTGGTAGGAGCTACTTAACAGTACGCTGGATTAATAAGACCTGCGAAACAGAATTAGTATAAATGACAAAGCGTGCAGTGGAACCTACTAAACAGGATTAGTGCGTATTACGGATCGTTCAGTAGAGGCTACTAAACAGGGATAGTATAAAGGACAAAGCGTACAGTGGGACCTACTAAACAAGACTAGTGCGTACTACGAATCGTTCAGTAGAGGCTACTTGACGCTATCTAGTAGGGCTGACTAAACGGACGTTTAGTGTATTCCACTAAATATCTAGTCCGTTCATATTTTACTAATCGTTACAGTAGCTGTGACTAATGACTTAGTAGTGTACACTAAACACTTCTCTTAGTGCAAAGTAAGTAACGAGATAATCCTTAAAGAATGTGGTGCGAAAGAAACGCTAGTTGACACATGGGAAAGAAATCGGTTAAGATGGTTTGGGCATGTTGAGAGAATGAAGGATGGACGACTAACGAA
>JAAAKG020114520.1:0-15319 GCA_010014905.2 Druon quercuslanigerum
TTGAAAAAATTAATTTTTATTTTAAAAAAATACAATTTTCAATAAAATGGTTAATTTTTCAACATAATATTTGAATTTTCTGCTAAAAACTATCAATTTTCAACTAAAAATTGTTTAGTTAAATTTTCAGTAAAGAAAATTTAGTTTCCTCTAAAAGAAAGGAATTTTTGAGCCAAAAAAGGCAAATTCTTTAAGGAACAGATGAATTATTAGGACAGGCGACGAGTTTTCTACAAAAAAGTTTATTTTTCAACAAAAAAAAGTTACTTTATCACCAAATCATTGCATTTTAAAAAAAGGGATCAATTTCCAGTCTAAAATGAAATATTTAAATTTACAGTTAAAAAATTGCCTTATTTATTATGGCTTAGTTAAATTTTCGGCTGATAAAATTAATTTTCTACGTTTCAAGGAATTAAATAAATTTTAAACTAGAAACACGATCAATTTTCAATATAAAAAAGAATAGTTAAATTTACAGTTGAAAAAATTTTTGTTCATTTTATTTTTCAAATAAATAAACAATAAAATTTTAAATTAAAAAATGTAACATTTTTTAAACTCATTAAAAGATTTAACTCATTAAATCATTAAGCCAAGAGACGAGTTTTGTAGCAAAAAAGTTTATTTTTTATTAAAAAGTTAATTTGCAATCAAGTGAATAAATTTTAAACCAGTAAGCATCAATTTTCAATATGAAATGGAATAGTTAAATTTACAATTAAAAAAAATTGATTTTCATTCCGTTTTAATAATTAATATTGCTTTTTAAATAATTGGATAATATAACTTTTGACTCAAAAAGAGGAATTTTTAAAAAAATAGTTCAATTGTTCTTTCGACAAAAATTTTATTTTTCAACAAAGTGGTGACATTTTTAACGTAACAGTTATAGTAAACCAAAATTGTTTACTTTAATTTTCATTTAAGAAACCAAACTTACTACTAAAAAAAAAACGAATTTTCGAACCGAAAAAAATGAATTCTTTGCAGAAAGGCGATTTTTCTAAAAAAAAGTTGATTTTTCAACAAAAAAGTCAATTTATAATCAAATAATTGAATTTTAAACTAGAAACGAACAATTCCTTATAAGAAATGCATATTTTTTACAGTTGAAAAAATTCATTTAAAAAAACGAATTTGTAACAAAATAGTTACATTTTGAAATTAATTTTTATTCATAATATTTTTATTTTATTTTTTTAAAACAAAATTCATATTAGTAGTCGAATTTTATATCCAAAAGACGATCTTACCTTAAAAAGTTTATTAAAAAAAAAGTTATTTTACACTCAAATAATTGATATTTAAACTAGACACGATCAATCTTTAATCGAAAATGAAATATTTAAATTTATAATTGAAAAAAATGATTTTTAACAGGAAAAAATTAATTTTAAATAAAATAGTTAAATTTTCAAAAGAAAAAAAATTTTAAAAAAAGTTAAAGTTAACGAAAGTTAAAAAAATTAATTTTTGACTAAAATGAATTTTCAAACCAAGAAAGACGAGTTCTCCACAGAACACTTGAATTATTAAGCCGAAAAAAGATTTTTCTACAAAAAAGTTTCTTTTTTAACATAAAAGTTAATTTACAACCAAGAAAATGAATTTAATACTAAAAAAGATCAATTTCCAATCCAAAATCAAATAGTTCAATTGTCAGTTAAAAAAATTGTTTTCAACAGACAGAAACGAATTTTCAACAAAATAGTTAAATTTGGAATTAAACAATTAAGTTTTGTATTTAAATTTCTTGCTAAAAAAACAAAACAAATTTAGAACCAAAAAGGTGAATTCTCTACAGAACAGGTTAATTTTAGACTCGAAAATATGAATTTCACGGAAATAAATCAATTTTTGAAACTAGAAACTATAATTTTTCAGTATAAAATGGAATAATTGAATTTATAATTTAAAAAATTAATTTTCATTTTATTTTTTTAAAACAAAATTCATATTATTATTTAAATAATTAAATAATACATTTTTCAATTAACCCGAAAAATTAATTTGTGTAAAAACAGTTGAATAAATTATTTTAAACGATAAATTTGATTGATTTATTTTGCTTTTCAAATAAAAATTAGTATTACTTTTTAAATAATTATATAATAGAATTTTAAATCTAAAAAACGATCTAAGCTTAACAAGTTTATTAAAAAAAGAAGTTATTTTATACTCAAATAATTGAATTTTAGACTAGAAACGATCAATTTTTAATCGAAAATGAAATATTAAAATTTATAATTGAAAAAAATTAATTTTAAACAAAATAGTTACATTTTTAACAGAAAAGATAAATTTTCCGCTAAAAACGATGAATTTTCAACCAAAAATTTTTTAGTTAAATTATCAGTTAAAAAAATTAATTTTTGACTAAAACGAAATTTCAAACCAAAAAGGCGAATTCTCCATAGAACACTTTAATTATTAGAGTTAAATTTACAGTGAAAAAATTGTTCTCAATAGACAGACACGAATTTGCAACAAAATAGTTACATTTTGAACTGAACAGTTCAATTTTTTATTTTAATTTTTTGCCCAAAAAAAAAGCAATTTTGAAGCAAAAAAGGTGAATTTTCTACAGAACAATTAAATTTTAGATTCGAAAATATAAATTTCAACTCAAAATCATTTTTTAAACTAGAAACGATCATTTTTTAATATAAAATGGAATAATTGAATTTATAATTAAAAAAATTGATCTTTATTTTATTTTTTAAAACAAAAGTCAAATTATTATCCAAATAAATAAATAACTCATTTTTCAATTTAATAACAAAAATTAATTTTCGTAAACACAGTTGAATTAATTATTTTAGAGTCGATAAATTTGATCGATTTATTAAGCTTTTCGAATTAAAATCAGTATTACTTTTTAAAAAATTATATAATAGAATTTTAAACCCAAAAAGATGAATTTTCTAAAAATTAGATGAATTTTAAATCCAAAAGACGATCTTACTTCAAAAAGTTGATCAAAAAAAGAAGTTATTTTACGCTCTAATAATTGAATTTTGAACTAGAAACGATCAATCTTTAATCGAAAATGAAATATTTAAATTTATAATTGAACAAAATTTTTTTTAACAGAAAAAATCAATTTTAAACAAAATAGTTAAATGTTTAACAGAAAAGATAAATTTTCCGCTAAAAACAATGAATTTTCAAACAAAAATTTTTAGTTCAATTATTAGTTAAAAAAAATTAATTTTCGACTAAAACGAATAAAATCGAATAAAAACTATAAAAGTTAATTTACAACCAAAAAATTGAATTTTAGACTAAAAACGATCAATTTCCAATCGAAAATCGAATCTTTAAATTTACAGTTGAAAAATTGTTTTTAACAAACAGAAACGAATTTTCAACAAAATAGTCACATTTTCAACCAAACATTCGAATTTTCAATCAATATGGTCCAACGAAAAGTAGTTGGATTTTCTGTTTTACTCCTATTAGAAAGAAATCTTTAAAAAATGAAATTCTGAAAAAGAATAAAATTGCACAAAAAGTCTTAAATTAAAAAAAATGCAAATGCAATAAAAAGCATTGTTCATTAACCCCACCCCTCTTAGTCACAGATCGTCAAAAACCTACCCTCCACCCACAAACCTTAATAGTATTCCTTAGTAGAGGCGTTGCCAAAATATTCTTTTTACCCAGTCGCATAATGGCTATTAAAGGACTGCTCCGACCCGCCTTGCAGATCAATCTCCCTAGCAATCACCCCCGGCGAAAAGCCTCACAGAGTCATCGTTTATCATTCAAGTATTTAAGAACCTGGTAAAAACGAAAGATTTTGAAAGGTGCCTGACGTGCTCAGCACGAAAGTATCTGACTTTCGACACGAAGGTACTGAGGTACCCAAGTACCCACCTATACCTGCAGATACTTTCACGAGCTTATATGCACTGTACGGCCGTTTCTTGCCAGTCGGGCGGGTCTCGGGTATCGGTCAGAAGAGTATCTTGCCGACAAAGCCGAAGATTTCCCGGCTAATTACTAGGAGACTAATTGAATGCCGCTCCCCTCTCTCCTCCATCTTCTGCTCCTCCCGGTGAGTCGCTTCCAATGGTACGCCGCGTTGTTCGCTGCTCACCTTGCGCCCGGGTCTCTTCGGTTCGACGCCGTGCCCCCACCCCTTTACCACCCCACAATATTTCTCTCTCTCTCTCTCTCTTTCCCTCTTTCTTCTTCCCTTTCTCTCTCTCTCTCTGATTCTCATTCTCTCTCCCTTCTCTCATTCATATTCATGCACTGGTAATAGTCTGCTGCCTGCCCGGCGGCAGCATTACTACACTTCTTGCGCGCGTTCGCGCCACCGCGACCCGCACAGACCCTCTGCATTTACAAGAGACTTACTCGTCTTTCTCCATCTTTCTGATCCTCTTTTCCTCGTTCCTCCCTCCCTGCCGCCGAGTCGTGAGTCGCGTCCAACCCCCATGCAGGTCCCTATCTCCGGTAGCGATCGGCATTTCAAAGACTTCAGCGACAAATTATTATTCCTTATTCGGTTTGGGTGGTCAGAATGGGTTTATGAGTTAGCTTCATTTTTGTCATTTTTTAGATTTATGTCCCCTCTGCTTTTAAAAAATTTTTAGTCTTGAAGATATCTTATCTATATCTTTCAAAGAACGCGTTAGAGGAGAGGAATGGACATCATGGGCTTTAGATTGAATATCTTGTAAATTATAACTAAAATGTGGTAATGGTGGTTTGGGATACCTATGGGAAGATTTTTTATTGTTCAGTAACCTATTTAATGTAACTTTTTTATATTTAATTTATAAACGGGTGCTGCAAGTGAGACAGAATGATCCATTTGGTGGGGAATTATCACTATTATTGGCTGTCTATAAAATATTTTAACAACTGGGGGGGGGGGGGGGTCACGCCAAAATATACAGTTTGTAACAGTACGTTTCCTGTAAAAAAATTTACTACTATATTTTTGATTAGATTTTCATTTCGTTTGATAAAAAATGATAGTATTTCATCAAAAATTTTATTTTTGGTTTGAAAGTTCAACCATATAGTTAAAAGTCATCTTTTTTAGTTAGAAATTCAGCCACTTGGTTGAAAATTCGACTATTCAATTTCTAGAAAATTAATCTTCTGGATTCATGATTTTAGATTAAAATTCATTTCTTTTGTCGAAAATTCCTTTTTTCTTGTTAAGAATTAATTTGTTTCAAAATTATTCTTTTTGGATAAAAATTCATCCTTTTTTATTGAAAGTTCACCTGTTTTTTCTTATTGTTTTGGCAGTTGATTTTACAATTTTATAGAAAATTAAACTATTCAGTTAAAAATTAACTTTATTCCTAAGAATCATATAATTTTAATAAAAATATAACTTTTTAGTAGAATATTAACTTTCTTGTTAAAATTTATTTTCTTGTGTTAAAAAATCTCCTGCCTTGGTAGATTATTCATCCTTTTGGTTTTAAAATTTAGAAATATTGGTATAAATTATTATATTTTATTGAAAATTCGTGTTTTTTAATAGAAAATTTGTCCACCAGCTAAAAAATTTATCGTTTTGTGTTAATATTTAAATATTTCGTTCCAAATATATCCATTTTAATTCAAAATTGTACTATTCCATTTTTTGAAAATAATGTTCTGGATTAAAAAATATCAACTCTTAAGTTTAACACTTTTGTTCAATGTAAAATCTTTTAATTCATAACGCTAGATGAAATTTCATTTATTTTTTTGAAAATTTAACTATTTTGTCGAAAATCCTTTTTTTGGTTAAGAATTTATCTTTTGTTTATAAAAAATCAAACAGTTTAGGCCTAAATTAATGTGATTTGGTTGATTATTTAACAACTTGATAGAAAATTAAACTATTCAGTTGAAAATGGACTTTTTTCCTAAAAACTTTCTGGTAGAAAATTAACTTTTTTGTCAAAAAATTATATTCTTGGATTAAAATTTCAACTGTTTTGGTCTAAAATTGATATTTTTCCTGTTAAAAATTCCACTGCTTGGGTAAAACTTGAACAAGTTTGTTAAAAATGTGTATTTTTGTAAGATCAAGCGGTATAATAATAATAATAATAATAATAATTTTTAATAATAATAATAATAATAATAATAATACCGCTTTAGTTGAATCTATATTATTTTATTATTTATTTATTATTTTATTTATATGTTGGGTTAAATTTTTTTTCTAATAATTCGTCTTTTTTTGAAGAATTAATTTGGTTAAAAATTCTTATTGTTTGTTGTTCTTTTTTGGGTCTAAATTAATCTGGTTTGATTGATGATGTGAAATTTTTTTAGAAAATTAAACTATTTAGTTCAAAATGAACGTTTTTGCTAAAAATTATACTATTTTTCTTTAAATTTAACTTTTTGGTAGAAAGTAAACTCTTCTCTTAAAAATTATGATTTATTTTATTTTATATAGTTATGTATAGTTATATATAGTTGTATATAATTCATCCTTTTGATTATAGAATAAAATAATTTTTTTTTAAACTAATGCAATTTGTTAAAAGTGAAACGATCTTGTTAAAAATTCGTTTTTAATAGAATTCATTTTTTTAACAAAACTAACTATTCCGTTTTTGCTAAAAATTGATATTTTTGTTAAAAATCAAATCATTTCTAACAATTGGGCTTTTCGTTAAAAAATCATATTTTTGGATTCAAAGTTGAATCGTTTTGTAGATTAATCGAAGAATGGTGAATACGGGCTAATTGAATTGGGTCAACAGTCGCTGAGAACAATAGACACTCAGTGAAGGTTTGATGCAGCACTGTGCACGTCATGCGCAGTGAACGAGGTCCATACCACCGCGCACGTTGATGCGCAGTGGACGTGTTCCGCTTCAACGCGCAGTTTTCCCCTTTTGGCCGCTCTGTGCCTGTTGCGTTATTTACCTAGTGCTGATGCTTGTTATTTTATTTTCTTGAAGAGTATTCGCTAGGACGGGGATCTTCTTTGATCGGGAAATGACAGGGGATTTATTTTTAGATCAAGATTATCTTTTAGTTAATTAGTAGCTAAAATTTAAGAATATTATTGAATTATATAGAATAATTGCCGCATCAGGACATACTTCGCAGTTCTTTTAGAAATCCTACGCTCTAAAATATTAAGATTTAAGAAATTAAATAATATAAAATAATAAAAAAATGTTGCTGATATTGTTAAACAATTTAATTATTAACTAATAGCATTCAAGTATTTTCGACCCTAAAGCAAAAACCACTCCACCAAAAACATTTTACAACACATACTCTATTGAATCATTTATTACCTAAATAAGCGCACCCTACATTCTTGCACCGATTCATCCCACATCCAAAAATCCACTCCCCCCAATGAAAGACATTTACGTTTTTATGTTTTATTCCAAAAATCATTGGAATACTTTTAGAGCCTTCAAACAATAATCTCCATTGAAATTCGATCCTGCCTCTGCAATATAAAAGGTCCCAACAATAAATAATAGTCTGAAAAGTTCAGAAAAGTTTCAATAGCATCCTCGCAATGCGTCCGTGCCCCAAATCGGCAATAAAACTGAGCCTTATGCGTTAAATTTGAAGGAGTGTGTCTCTTGAGCGGAAGTCACGGTATTCAGCCTGAGGCTGTGGTGAAATAGGAAGTTGATGTGCCGAATAAAATAGTCATTAATGCAAGCTGCAGGATCTGACTCTCCAAGGCCCCAGGCCTGGAGTTTAGGGGTGGGCTACCCTCAATTCTGGATTCTTTGGTGGACCACCAACCTCGTTCACCACCACAAACATAAATACACCCACACGTTCAGATGGTCATCGACCACCTACCCTCAATATTATACGTGTATAGTGTATACAAGCCCACTACATTGACTATATACATAACCTCGCCCTGTGTAGGGTTACAATGTTACACCCTCAGCACGATGGCAGTAAATCACTGGTTCTATCAAGGGCTGCTAAATAGCAGCACGTTCTACCAGGCGTGTCCACGCCTGTGTGACCCATCTTCGACAACTTGATGTTCACCGAAATTCTTTATTGGGCTTTGAGATTTTTTCACACCATGGGCGATCCATAAATTACGATACCAATTTTCGGATTTTTTCCCCCCCCCCCCCCCCAACGCCTCTTCAAGGAAAAGTAAGTAAACTGTTCGCTTTACAAGGATTTCAAGTATTATTCTCCGCCCTTTTTCGTGTTTCTAATAAGTGGCCTTACTTAAATTATACTATAAATTGAATTCAGTCGAAAATTACTGATTGGCTGTAAATTTGACGATTGAAAAATCAGTCAAAAATAACTTTTTTAATCAGTGAATTTGAGTGACTGGCCAAACGAATCATTTTGACTGATTTTTTTACATTCACATTGACTGGTTTTATCTGTTATTTTGACTGATTTGATAAATAACTTAGACTGATTTGATCAGTCATTTTGACTGCTTTAATAAGTAATTTTGACTGCTTTTATCAGTAATTTTAATTGTTATGATCAGTAATTTTGACTGCTTTGATCAGTCATTTGAACTGAGACAAACTTTACCTTTCACTGATTAAACCAGTCATTCATGCCTCATTAAAATCATTTCATAAAATGGAGGTATTCGATTAAGAATGTTAATATACCAATAATTTTCGTTTATTTACATGTTTATACTTAACCTATTTTTAACCCTTACATTAAAACCCTGTTAAGCATGTCCACTGCGTAAATCAATCTCAAAAGTCGCCAATCTTCATAATGATTTATAAAATTAAAAAAAATAGATCTCTTATTGATTTCCGGAAAACTTGTTATCAGTCAAAAATGACTGAATGGCAGTGAATTTGACTGATTCAGACAGAGCGGATCCTACGACTGGAAAATCAGTTAAAAATAACTTTTTTAATCAGTGAATTTGAGTAACTGACCAAACGAGTCATTTTGACTGATTTTTTGTACAGTAACATTGACTGGTTATATCCGTCATTTTTACTGATTTGATCAGTAATTTTGACTGCTTTAATCAGTAATTTTGACTGCTTTAATAAGTAATTTTTACTGCTTTAATCAGTAATTTTGATTGCTATGATCAGTAATTTTGAATTCTTTTGGTCAGTCATTTTAACTAATATAAACAGTGCCTTTTACTGATTAAACCAATCATTTATGCCTTATTATAATCATTTCATAAATTGGAGGAATTCAATTAGGAATGTTAATATGCCAATATTTTTCGTTTATTTACATATTTATATTTAACCTATTTTAAACCCTTATATTAAAACCCCGTTAAGCATGTACACTACATACAATCAATATCAAAAGTCGCCAATCTTCAAAATGATTTATCAAATAAAACAAAGATCTATTATTGATTTTCACAAATCTCGTAATCAGTCAAAAATAACTGAATGGCAGTCAATTTGACTGATTCAAACAGTGCGGATTCGACGAGTGACAAATCAGCCAAAAATAACTTTTTAAATCAAATTTGAGTAACTGACCAAACGAGTAATTTTAACTGATTTTTTTACAGTCACATTGACTGATTTTATCAGTAATTTAGACTGATATAAGATGTATATTTCACTGATTAAATCAGTCATGTATGCCTTATCATAATTATTTCAAAAAATGGAGGAATTCAATTAAGAAAGTTAACATACAAATAATTTTCGTTTATATACATATTTATATTCAAACTATTTTTAACCCTTAAATATATTAAAACCCTTTTAAGAGTGTACACTACGTACAATCAATCAAAAAATTAGCCAATATTCAAATTCTTTTATAAAATAAAAAAAAATCTGTTACTGATTTCCAGAAATCTTGTAATCAGTCAAAAATGACTAAATGGCAGTCAATTTGACTGATTCGAACAGGGCGGATTCGACGAGTGACAAATCAGTCAAAAATAGCTTTTTAAATCCGTGAATTTGAGTGACTGACCAAACGAGTCATTTTGACTGATTTTTTTAAAGTCACCTTAACTGATTTTATCAGTAATTTAGACTGATATAAGATCTATATTTCACTGATTAAATCAGTCATGTATGCCTTATCATAATTATTTCAAAAAATGGAGTAATTCAATTAAGAAAGTTAACATACAAATAATTTTCGTTTATATACATATTTATATTCAAACTATTTTTAACCCTTAAATATATTAAAACCCTTTTAAGAGTGTACACTACGTACAATCAATCAAAAAATTAGCCAATATTCAAATTCTTTTATAAAATAAAAAAAAATCTGTTACTGATTTCCAGAAATCTTGTAATCAGTCAAAAATGACTAAATGGCAGTCAATTTGACTGATTCGAACAGGGCGGATTCGACGAGTGACAAATCAGTCAAAAATAGCTTATTAAATCAGTGAATTTGAGTTACTGACCAAACGAGTCATTTTGACTGATTTTTTAAAGTCACCTTCACTGATTTTATCAGTCATTTTGACTGATATAATCTGTAATTGTCACTGATTAAATCAGTCATTTATTCCTTGTCATAATTATTTCATAAAATAAAGGAATTCAATTAAGAATGTTAACATACAAACAATTATCGTTTATATACATATTTATATTTAAACGATTTTTAACCCTTATATTTAAACCCTGTTAAGGATGTACCCTATGTACAATCAATCTCAAAAGTCATCAAACTTTAAAATTATTTATAAAATTAAAAAAATAGATCTGTTATTGATTTCCGGACATCTTGTAATCTGTCCAAAATGACTGAATGGCAGTCAATTTGACTGATTCAAACAGTGCGGATTCAACGAGTGACACATCAGTCCAAAAAAGCTTTTTTCATCAGTGAGTTTGAGTGGCTGAACAAACGAGTAATTTTTACTAATTTTCACAGTCACTTTAACTGATTTAATCAGTCATTTTGACTGATATCAACTGTACCATTCACTGATTAAACCAGTCATTTATGCCTTATTATATTGATTTCATAAAATGGAGTAATTCAATTATGAATGTTAATATTCAATATAATTAAAAAAAATAATAATTAAAAATAATTTTCGTTTATATACATCTTTATATTAAAACTATTTTTAACCCATATATTTAAACCCTGTTAAGTATGTACCCTACGTACAATTAATCTCAAAAGTCATCAATCTTCAAAATTATTTATAAAATAAAAAAAAAATGCTTCTAAGTGTCCTTTAGAAAAAATGACTTAGGTTAAAATTGTTTATTTAACAGAAGTTTTTTAATGTATTAGATTTTGCTTTTTCTTTATGGACAGGTTACAATTTTTATTTATTTCTAATAATCAAAAGGCCTCATTTTCTTCTTTGAAGGATTCTCTACAATTCTATTTCGGCTGTGTGAATTAAAATTTAAACTATTATTGTTTATAAAAATAATAACTGTATGATTTCTCATTTAATTTTAAAAAATAAAATCAACCCAAATATAAATTTAGAGAATCCTTCAAAGAATAAAATGAGGCCTTTATCATTAGGATAAATAAAAGTTGTAACTTTTCCCTGAAGAGGAAGAAAAAAACTAAACCTTTAAATAACGACTGTTAAATAAACAATTTTAATCTGAATTTTTTTTTCTGAAGTGTACTTAGAAGCCTCGATCAATATTTACAAAAATTAATAACAGATCTTTTTTTTTCGATCTTATAAATCTTTTTAAAGACAGTCAACTTTCGAAATTTATTGTACGTAATGTATATTAAATGTAATTAAATCAAATTCGAACTGAGTTCATAGAACCCAATGAGAAAAGCCAACTATTTTTAGTTGGGATTTTATATTACTTTTTCGTTGAAAATTCTACTTTTATATTTTTGATTCGGTATTTATCTCGTTTGGTTAAAAATTTAAGTTCATTCAGTGACATTTTTACTGTTTTTTTTTTTTTTGAAAAATGTCGTATTTAATTGACCCAGTTATTCAATTTTATTTAGAAATTTTTTATATTGGCATTCGGGTCGTAAGGATATTTGTAATTAAAAGTCGTGCATTATATATATATATAATGCACGACTTTCAATTACAAATATCCTTACGACCGAATGCCAATATAAAAAATTTCAAAAAAAAATAAAAAATTTAAGTACCTGGTTAAAAGTTGAATTACTTTTTTTTACATTATACATTTTGCTCAAATATTCATCTGTTGTTGAATATTTAATTTGATTGAAAATTAAACTATATCCTAGAAAATTTACTTTTTGTTTAAAATTCGTACTTTTGTGCAACTGTTTCGTTGAAACTTTAACCATCTTATTAAAAATTATTATTTTCGTCTGAAAATTCGACTATTTAGAAAAAAATTAACTTATTGTTTACAATTCTTATTTGGGTGTTGAACAATCAACTGAAATCTTCTGTCTGCTGTTTTATTGACAATTTAACTATTCCCTAAAAAATTAAATTTTTATTTTAATTTAATAGTTTGGTTATAAAAATAGAACTTAAATCTTTCAAGATGAAATTTCAACTTAAAAAATATTTGCTTTCTTTTAAATTAAAAATTTGTCTGTTTTAAGAGTTATGTTGTTATCTTTGGATGAAAATGCAACTGTTTGGTTGAAAATTAAACTATTTTGTTAAAAAGTCATAATTTTTGGTTGAGAATTCTACTATTTTGTTGAAAAATGATTTATTTCATAGAAGATGAATTTTTGGCGTTGGAAAGTGAATTTAATCGTGACAAATCAACTGAAATCTTTCTTAACAGAATATGATTTTTTTATACTTTTTTTTGTGGTACATTTTTTTATACATTTTTTTGTAAATTTATTTTGTTCATTTATAAATTCACCTGTTTTAGTAGAAATATTATTTATTAATAAAAATTCAACTTTTTGATCTTTTTTTAGCTGAAAGTTCTGCTTTTTTAGTAAAAAAAATTTGTGTAAAATTATTTGTCACTCAAAAGTCATATTTTGGTTTGAAAATTCAATTTTTTGATAGGAAATTCATCTCTCATTTCCTAAACCCCGTTTATTATGTTTTTTAAAATAATTTTTTAATTTATATATTCACCTTTTTTAATAAAAATATTATTTCTTAATGAAAATTCAACTTTTTCATTAAAATATACTCTTTGATTGAGTATTAAACTATTTTGTTTCAAAGATTTGGTTGAATCACTTTGTTAAAAAATCATTTCTGTTTGAAAATTCATATTTTAGTTGCAAATTCATCTCTTTGGTAGAACTTTAAACTATTTTGTTATAAAAATAATCTTTTTATGATGCTTATTTCAAAAATCTTTTTTGATTGAAATATAAACTGTGACACTTTTTTATGGTAATGTATCTCTTTAGGTTGAAAAATGAACTGTTTTTTTTAAATTTAATTATTTTGTTGAAAATTCCAGTATTTTGTTAAGAAGCCATGTTTTTTAGTCGAAAGGGCATTTTTTTGATCAAAATAAATGAATAAATTAAAAAAATGTTAATCTGTATCTTACATACTGTTTTATTTAATTTATAAAATATTCAATCAACTTTTAACCAAATTATTGAAATTTTCAACTAAAAATATGAATTTTAAACCAAATAGTTACAGTTTTAACCAAAAATATGAATTTTTCAGTAAGAAGACTAAGGTTCTATTAAAAAATAGAAGTTTTCAACAAAATACATTAATTTTTAACAAAATTTTTGCATTTTAATCCAAAGGGATGAATTATTTATAAAACGGGAGATTTTTTAATAAAAAAGGTAATTTTCTACCAATAGATTAAATTTTATTTAAAAAAATATGATTGTTAGAAAGAAAGTTAATTTTGAATCAAACAAGACGAATTTTGAACCAAATAAATTCTTAACAAAAAAAAAAAGAATTTTGGTTGTAAATTTTACTATTTACACGAAAAGTCTTTTTTGGTTAAAAATTAATTTTTAACTAAAAATGTAACTTTTCCAATTTTTTAAGATTGATATTTTCCACCTGAAAATTCTGCTTACTTTTTGTTTTAATTTATTATTTTGGTGTTGAAAAATGACCAGAAATATTTTCTGGCTGAATTTTCAAATATTTAAAGAAATTTGTATCGTTTTTTATTAAAAATGCATCTTTTTTAGTACAAATTTGATCATTCTTGGATTAAAATGCAACTATTTGGTATAGAATTGGATTTTTTTTAAATACATATTTTTTAGTTAAAAAAATTCGTCATTTAGGATTAAAAATTCATTTTTTTCGTAGAAACCTATTGGTTGTTACAAAATTCATATTTTCATCTTTAAAAGTCACCCGAAATATTTTTTGGATGGAAATTCAACTATTTTTTTAAAAAATGTTTTTTTTTTTAACAAAAACTCATCTGCTTTATGAGACATTGAATCTTTTTTGGAGGAATATGCAACTATTAAGTATAAAGTTTAGCAATTAAATTTTTAACCAAAAAAATAAATTGTCTACCAAATAAAATGAATTGTTCATCAAGAAAATTAACATTCTACAAAAAAAGAAATTTAAAAAAAATGCAAGGATTGTCAACCAATTAGTTGGAATTTAAACTAAAGAAGAAATTTTTTTATTAAAGCATGTCGTAGTTAAGTTTTTAGTTAAAAGAATGAATGTTTAACAACAACAAAGAAATAATTTTTAACACAGTAAAATTTTTAAACAAGGATATGTATTTTCAGTTAAAACGATAGATCTTCAATTAAAAGAATAAATGTTGAACCTAATAGTCGAATTTTTGAACCAATAAGATTAATTTTCTACCAAAGAAGATTTATTTTTAACAAAAAACATGACTTTTTAACAAATTTGTTGAATTGTTAACCAAGAAAATAAATTTTCAACTGAAATAAGGAATCTTTATAAAACAAAAAAATGAACTTCCAATCTTCTAATTTTCAACTAAACACTATCTGTTTTCAACAATTAATTAAAAAGATATATTTTAAGTGAAACAAATTAATTTTTGATCATAATATACAACAAAATAAATAAATTGTCAACAAACGGGAGTAGTTTTTCACTTTAAGGGGCTTTGGAGCTTTTTATTGAAATGAGGAGAACATTTTGTTCACGATTTTTTGAAGGCTTCTGAAGTTTTAAATCATTTAAAATTTAGATTGTTTTTTTACACATTTTGAAATCTTAAAAGTTGTTAAAAATAATTCTTTCAAAATGATTTTTTTTTCATTGCACAGAATAAAAAAGTATAATAGAAGGCATTTATGAAATTTCTTTGAAAATTGCAAATGATTTTTATGTTTGGAAAAACACTTTCAGAGGATTTTCCAATTTTTTTTAGCGTTTAATCTGTTTTCAATTTCTTAAAAACATCTGAAATTACGTAATGTCTTTTAAACTGTCTCGAATATTTTTTTCTATTCCCTT
>JAAAKG020114530.1:0-15319 GCA_010014905.2 Druon quercuslanigerum
TTCAAAATCATCTTTCGGTACAACATTAATATTGTTAATTTTTCTAAAAATTGTCCTTTTGGATGGATCTTTTAGGAGAGGAAATTAATTTCTGTTGGTTAAAAATTAACTTTTTTGTTAAAAATTCCACTAAGTTCGAACATATTCGTCTTTCTGGTTCGAAAATTAAACTATTTGAATACAAGTTAACTATTTAGTTACAAATTTATTTATTTTTTTGAAAGTTCAACTATTTGCTTGTTATTTCAACTGTTTGGTCAAACATTAATTCTGTTTGCTGAAAATTAAAAATTCCATATTTAATTTAATATTGTAGCCACATTTACTCTATTTAAAAAATTATAAGCTTAAAAAAATAAAATTATAAAAATAAAACTCATAACAATTATAAGCTACGAAACTTACAAGAAAAACAAAATGTTTTAAGAAGCCACTCTTTGAAAAATTAATATTTTTTTTTTAATTAGTAGCATTGCATAAGAAACAATATAATAAAAAAGAATCTGAAATTTTTAAAGTACGGAATTGAATTAAATTGAATTTTTTTGGGCTATGGCTATCTCTTATTTTTTTAAATGATGATATAAAATCTACTAATAAAAAATTTTCCTATGCAAAGTATGGCTTTTAATAATGTACATGGGCGTCTTTAAAAAAATAGTTTACTCATAATTATAATGAATATAAACAAAATAATAATAATAATAATAATTTTGTTTTGTATGAAATGTTGCAGCCTTTTTTTATTTTTGGTGCTTAAATTCATGTATATTTATAACAGTTTCTTTATAATCAGTTTAAAGTAGGTAACAATTTATGAATATAATTTTTGATTAAAAATCAACTAAATTGAATAGCACCTGCCGCAATAAGTAATAACGACCATTTTGGATTTTGGGACACTAGAGCCTACTTGAACAATAGAAGTTGGAATATAAGCCGCATTCGAAAGGAGGAGCTCCACAGAATAACATCGAACTTCGAACTACCGCTCAAGATGGAAACGCAATACATTTGCATTGGAAAGAGCGAAACCATTTTGACTTTTAAAAAATTTAATATTTCAAAGCCAGCTGTCTTTGATAACAGGAAACAGACAGACATGGATCAAGAAGCAGAATCTGGAAAAATCGAAGGTAATTAAATGTAATGTAATATCATCAATCGTTATTTGAATAATTAAGTTGTTATTATGATTTTTTTCGCGTAAAATTTTTAAATTAAAATTATTTTTAAAAAAATGATGATTAATCGCGAAAAGGACTAACGTAATCGAAAATTGTTCAAAGATTTTAAATCTTGTTCAAAATATGATTATTTTAATTTTAAAATAGGCATTTTTAAATTTTGATAATCTGAAACATCTTTAGATTTAAAAAATTTTTAATATTATTTTTTGCGACATAAAAGTTTATGATATAACTAAAAATAGTTCTAAATTGTAAACCTTCTGGCAAATTTAATAATTTTTTACTTAAGAAAAACAATTGCGGTGAAAAATATTAATATAAACTTAAATTGTTTAAAACGGTTCAATCTTCTTGTAAATATAATTTGTAAATTAAAAATACCAATTTCATGGACGCCAAATTTTTTATTAAAAATTTTTATTTGCAAGAAGTAATAGTAATACAATCTGAAATTGTTCAAGGTTGAAAGTTGCATTATTTTAAACAAGCGCAATTAAAATTAAAAATATCATGTGAAATGCTAATATAAGCCAAAATTGTTGAAATTTGTGAATCTTCCTTGAAATATTAAAAATATAACATAAAAATATTCATTCTTGCCCACGAAAAACACCAATGCACATACAAATATTAAAATATTCTAAAACTTGTTTAAATTCTAATATATTTTTTTTTATTGGCAATTACTGACGTAAAACGCTAACGTAGCTTAAAATTGTTAAAATTTATTCATCTTCTTTGAAATTAAAAAAGAATAAGTAAGAATAGAAATTATTGCAACAAAAAAAAAACACCAACGTAATAAATAATAAAATATTCTAAAAGTTGTTCAAATTCTGATATATTTTCTTGAACAGCAATTTTTGGTGAAAAACAATAATATAACTAAAAGGTATTGGAATTTGTAAATCTTCTTTGAAATATAATTTTTGTTTATAATTAAAAATACTAATTGCCTACGAAAAACACCATCATAATCAAAAGAAAATTAAAAGATTCTAAAACTTGTTTAAATTCTAATATCTTTTTTTAATAGCAATTAATGACGTAAAACGCTAACGGAGCTTAAAATTGTGAAAATTTGTTAATCTTCTTTGAAATAAAAAAAAAAAAAAATAATTATTATTATTATTGCTCATGAAAAACACCAACGCAATACAAAATATTAAAATATTCTAAAATCACCCAAAAGAATCGAAATTTGTGAATCTTCTTTGAAATATAAAATTTTTTTACAATTAAAAATACTAATTGCCTAAGAAAAACACCATCGTAATAAAAAAATTTAAAGTTTCTAAAACTTGTTCCAATTTTAATATCTTTTTTTGCTTAATAGCAAATATTGACGTAAAACGCTAATGTAGCTCAAAATTGTGGAAATTTGTGGCCTGTTTAAAAATAAAAAAAATAAAATACTAATTATTGCCCACAAACAACACCAACGCAATAAAAAATAATAAAATATTTTAAAAGTTCAAATTCTAATATATTTTTTTAAATAGCAACTTCTTGTGCAAAGCACTAACATATCCCAAAAGTATTGAAATTTATGAATCTTCTTTGAAATATAAAATTTCTTTTATGATTAAAAATACTAATAGCCTTCAAAAAACACCATCGTAATCAAGAAAATTTATAAGATTCTAATATTTGTTCAAATTCTAATATATATTTTTTTTTATTTGCAATTATTGACGTAAAACGCTAATGTAGCTTAAAATTCTTGAAATTTGTGAATCGTCTTTGAAACATAAAAAACATGACATTAAAATACCAATTATTTCCCACGAAAAACAACAACGTAATAAAAAATATTAAAATATTCTAAAAACTTGTTGAAATTCTAATATATTTTTTTAAATAGCAATTTTTTGTGCAAAGCACTATAACGTAAAAAAAAAAAAAAATTTATGAATCTTCTTTAAAATATAAAGTTTTTTCTAATAATAATTCTAATATCTTTTTTTTTTTTAATAGAAATTTTGACGTAAAACACTAATGTAGCTTAAAATTCTAAAATATTTTTTTATATAGCAATTTTTGGTGAAAAACTTTGAAATATATGAACAATAAATTAATCCAAAATTGTTATATATTTGAAATACTAATAATTTTTCATTAAATAATACAATTCTTGATAGAAAACGCTAACAGAATGCATTTTTTATTTGTAGTGGAAACCTCGAAGAGACCTTTATCTCTTGACCTTCTGGAAATGGGTTAGTATTATTTAAAGTGAAATTATTTAAAATTAAAAAAATTATAGAATATTTTGAAAAGACCCTAAAGAACATGAAAACAATTGTTTAAGAAGATATTTAAAAGTCTCGAGAGTTTTAAAAAGACAATTCGAAAGTAAATTGAATTTTGAGAAAATTTCAACAAAAAAAATTGTAAATATAATGTATATTTTGGAAGAGTTTTAACAATACATTTAGAAACTTTCTAAGAATGTTTGAATATTTCAAGAAAATCTTTTTTTTTTGTTAGGCTGTTTGAGAATATATGAAATGATTCGTGGGAAAATTTCAAGATATTGAATTTTTAGAATCTAATTTCTAGAGAAAATTTAAAAAGATTTCTTGAAGTTGCAGAAAAAAACCTACAGGATTTTAAGATATTTTTGTTTTTTAATTTCGAAAGATATTAAAAAAATTTAAGTTTATAAGAATTTTAAAAGCTTTGAAGAAAATAAGAAAACTCTTTAGTTTAATATGTAACTAATTTGGTTAGAAATCCAATTTTTTTGAAGATTCAACTACTTTTTCGAAAATTATTCTTGGTAAAAAACTCATCTACTTTTGATAATAATCTTTTTAGATTTTTCAAGAATTTTATAAGAATAATAATTACATAATATTGAATTTATTAATTTATTTATTTTGTGTTAGACATTGTTTTCCGCAACAAACGAAAAACGATACACTTTTAATCAATTATTTTTTGAATAAAATAAATATTTTTTTACATTTGTTTTAAGAAAGAGAAGCAGTAGAAGAACCTCTTCTCGATTTCTGTAAAAAGGACCGAACCATATTGAAAGGCAAGGAAAACAATAATAACGAGGTCATCATTTTTCCATATAAAATAAAAACAGAGGACAAGGTAATAATTGAGTAAAATTCATAAAAATAAAAATTATTAATTGATTTAACTATCTTAAATTTTAAATATGAGAATTACTAATGATTTTTTAACGATTCCAGGTTGAATTGATAAAAAATACTAATATCTGGATACCAAAAACTGAGTTGGAGATTATTAAAGAGAAATGCGAATGTTTCGATTACAATTGTGCAAATAGACACAGAACAATGACACGTTTGTTATTAACATATTTATTAGGTAGTGAAAACCTTCAAAATATGACTGTTCGTAGTATCCCGATTACCGAAAAAAATGGAAAAATCTATACTACACTGCCCAAAGAAGTTTATTCTGTTATTCGAAGTAAGGATTTATGTATTTTTTAGTACTTTTTATTTGCTTGAAAAAAAACTAAAATTATTTTTTAATTGTTTCAGGATATGTGATCCGAGACTGTAAAACTTCACTATGTCTGGCGACAACACTAAGAAGTTACACTTACAGACGTTTCATTTCCAGCATATTTACTAATATAAGACAGCCCCGAGGACCAAAACCTGTCAGATCCTATGATAGTGAGTACTAAATTTAGAGATTTTATTAAATTAAATTTGTTAATCTTGTCTATTAACACGGTATTTATAATTTTTTTTGAAATTTATATTTGTTTGTTTTTATTTTTATATTTTTTAATTTATATATCAAAGAATTACTACATTTTTAGGGAACTTAACGAGATTTCCAAACCTTTTTAGGGATTGCAAAAACTGTAGGGTAGGACTACAAATAATATTTCAAAAGTTTGAAAAAATTACTTGGTACATTTTCCGAGAGAATCTCATTTTTTGAAGGGGGTTTCACGGATTTTAAGGAATTAAGAATGATTTTCACGCATGTCATGAAATTTTAAGGGATTTTAAATATCCAAAATTTTTAGAGGATTTTGAAAAATGTATCGGAATTTCAAAACATTAAAGAATATTATGAAGAATTTTGAGTGATTTCAATGTTACATGATTTCAAAGAATTTAAAGGATTTAATGTTTCTAACGGATGATAAAAGATATTTAAAGAGATTTCAGAAGATTATTTTAGAGGATTTCGGATAATTTCACGGAATTTCGAAGATTTTCCTAAATTCCTGAATTTTAAAACGATTGTAACCGATTTTAATGGATATAAAGAAGTTTCAATGTTTTCACGGAGTTCAAATGATTTTAAGAGATTTCCCGGATTTAAAGCAATTCTAAGAGATTTCACGGATTTCAAAGAATTTAAAGAGATTCAAAAAGATTGTAAGATATATATTTACGGATTATTTTATTTGTTATCTATGACATTGTAAGATATATATTTACGGAATATTTTAGAGGATTTAAAAGTTTTACGGAATTTTAAAGATTTCCAAGAGTTATAAAGGATTTAAAGAGATTTCTAAAACAATCCCGGGATTTCCTGAATTTTAAAACGACTGTAACCGATTTTAATGGATATAAAGAGGTTTCGATGATTGCACGGAGTTCATATGATTTTAAGAGATTTCCCGGATTTTAATGAATTTTAGGAGATTTTACGGATTTCAAAGAATTTAAAGAGATTTCAAAAGATTATTTTAGAGGATTTAAAAATTTCACGAAATTTTAAAGATTTCCGAGTATTATAAAGAATTTTAAGACATTTATAAAAAAATGGGATTTTAAAGGATTTCGAAAGATTTAACGTGGCACCGGAGTATTTTCCTGAATTTTAAAACGATTGTAACCGATTTTAATAGATATAAAAAAGTTTTAATGATTTCACGGAGTTTAAATATTTTTAAGAGATTTCCCGCATTTTAAGGAATTTTAAGAGATTTCACGGATTTCAAAGCATTTAAGCAGATTTCAAAAGATTGTAAGATATATATTTACGGATTATTTTATTTTTTATTCTATGAGATTGTAAGATATAAATTTACGGAATATTTAAGAGGATTGAAAATTTTCACGGAATTTTAAAGATTTTCGAGTATTATAAAGAATTTTAAGAGATTTATAAAAACATCCCGGAATTTCAAAGGATTTTCAAAGATTTAATGTGGCACCGAAATATTTTCCTGAATTTTAAAACGATTGTTGCCGATTTTGATAGATATAAAGAGTTCTACGGATTTCACGAATTTTAAAACGATTGTAACCGATTTTAGTAGACATAAAGAGGTTTCGATGATTTCACGGAGTTCAAATTATTGTAAGATATATATTGACGGATTATTTTATTTTTTATTCTATGAAATTTCCCGGATTTTAAGGGATTTTAAGAGATTTCACCGATTTCAAAGAATTTAAGGAGATTTCAAAAGATTGTAAGATATATATTTACGAAATATTTTAGAGGTTTTTCAAATATTTCACGAAATTTATAAGATTTTTGAGTATTATAAAGGATTTTAAGAGATTTTTAAGAAAATCCCGGGATTTCAAAGGATTTCGAAAGATTTAATGTAGCACAGGAGTATTTTCCTGAATTTTAAAACGATTGTAACCGATTTTAATAGTTATAAAGAGGTTTCGATGATTTCACGGGGTTCAAAGGATTCTAAGAGATTTCACGGATTTTAAAGAATTTAAGGAGATTTCAAAAAGTTGTAAAATATATACATATTCGGATTATTTTAGAGGATTTCGAAATATTTCACGGAATTTTAACGATTTTCGAGTATTATAAAGGATTTTAAGACATTTCTAAAAAATTCTGAGATTTCAAAGGATTTCGAAACATTTAATGTGGCACCGGAGAATTTTCCTGAGTGTTCCTGAATTTTAAAACGATTTTAATAGATATAAAGAGGTTTCGACGATTTCAATGAATTTAAAAAGTTTTCAAGGATTTCAAAGAGTTTTTAGGGATTTCAAAATATTGTAAAGTATATCCACGGATTTACTGGAATTTCATAGGATTTTAAAAGATTTTAAAAGATTCTGAAGTATGTCCAACATGATTTATTTTAAAATATTACTAGTTAATTAATTTTTATATTAAATTAACCAAATCTTACACTTAATTTAAGAAGGAAAAAAAGGTGAAGAGTCGATTTTCAATGACGGAAAGCAGAAGCCAAAACGACATAAAAGCGGAACCATCATTTTTCCATACACAATCGAAATGGAAGACAAGGTTTGTTAAAATTCACAATATCAAAAATTATTAGTTGATTCAGTAGTAGTATTTATCCAATAAGGGTATTTCTTTCTGAGAAAATGGATTTAATTTATTATAAAAAACTTGTTATATGATAGGTACTTTTTGAATATTGAATTTTTTCTGAAATTTTATTTCTGTGTTTTTAGTAAATTAGATCATAAAAAAATTAAAAAGGATCAAAGATTGAGAAATAGATAAACAGAATTAAAAAATACTTATACTGGGATTTTTAAAATGTATTTTTTTATCAGTAGATAGATTTTGATTGATTATACTCATAATTTTTTTTAAACGTATTGTTTTTATTACAATTTTCTGCAATTTGCCACTTTATGCGTATGAAGCATACAAAGATGAAGCATACGAAGATGACTGAATGGTTCGTTGAAAAAAATCTCTTTTATTTGAGTATTCGACTATTTTAATGTAATTTCAAAAAGTGGGTTTAATATTTTTTTCTTGATTAAAAAATCTTTTTTTAAAAATTAACTGTATTGCTATAAAGTTTCCTTGAGTGGACAAAGGAAACCTTTTTTAATTTGAAACTAAAATATTTTCTGTTTGCGATATTAACTATTACATTTTCCCTTATGAATTTATATTTTTTAGGTGAAAATTGAAATGTACCTACGAATTTTTGTTTTTATTAAAAACGTAATATGGTTTATAAAGAAAAATATTTTTCAACTAATTAGTAGAATTTTTCCCGGTTCGCAAACACTTTTCATGGCCAACGACACTTAAGAATCGAACTCTGAAGTAAAAAATTTGTCAATTTGAAGTAATAAAAAGTGAACTGAAAATTAAAGCCCTCAAAGTCACAGCCTGGAATTTTAAACTTTTAAAACTGAAGTTGAAAAGCTTTTTAATTAAAAAGTGTATTTAAATGCTCAATCATTTTCACGTATAAAATGGAAAATACTGACACTTTTCAACACAGCAGGTTGAAAGTTCATTTTTTTAAGAAAATTCGTATTTTTGGCATCAAAATCAAAAAAAAATTGTTTACTTAAAAATTCAACAACTTGCTTAAAGTTGAAACTACTTTGTTAAAAAAAGTAATTTCTTCGGTGAAAGCTTAATAATTTTAGTAAACATTTATTTCTTTTGTTTAAATACAAACTTTTACACTAAAATTGCAACTACATTGTCGAAAATCAATTTTTTTGGTTGAGGATTCGCCATTTGAAATAAAATTGACCTATTTCGTAGAAAGTTCGACTTCATTGTAAAAAAATTGTCTCTTTAGCTTCAAAAATGCAACAACTTAATAAAAAATCTGTCTTATTAATTTTTTTTTTGTCAAAAAATCAGTCATGTTAAAAAATCTTTTTTATTACAAATTAAAACCTTGTTTTGCTGAGAATGCATCTTTTTTAGCTTTAAAGTTTTAGTTTTAGTTTAAGATGTATGTTTTATTCTAAATTTATTTAAGGAGAAAAAAATCAAACAATAAATTCAAACATGATTTTCTTACGATTACAGATTGAACTGGTAAAAGAGACAAATGTCTGGATAAGAAAAACTGAGTTACAGAGGATTGAACGAATATGCGATGTTACAAATTGCCGTTGTGAAGATAGACACAGAACAATGACCCGCTTGCTATTTTTCAATTTATTAGGCAGTAAAAACCTCAAAAATATGAGTATCGGTAATAAAGAAAGAAATGGAGAATTTTACACTCCGGTCCCAGAAGAAGTTTATTTTGCTGTTCGAAGTAAGAACAATTTTATTTTTATTTTAGCCTTTTTATTTATTATTTTTTATTTTTTTTTGAAAAAAGTAACCTGATTTTTTTTTCAGAATACGTGATGCAGGACTGTACCTCAGTCTGTCGTAGGACAATACTGAGATATAACACTTACAGACGTTTCATTTCCAGCATCTTTAGTAATATAAGACTAGGAAATCCCGCAGATTATGTGGGTCGAAATACAACAAATTTGGTAAGAATAAAAATTATTTATAACACTTATAAAATTAAATTTTTCCTGAAAAAATATCTCTTTCACTCTGCTGGGAATCGAACCACAGGTCTACCGATTGCCGGTCGGGTATTTTTACCACTAAGCTACTGTAGCTTAGTGGTAAGTAGCTTGAAATAATTAAATTTTAATTACTAATATGTGATTTATTTCTTTTTCAGTCTAAAATCGCGTTTCCTTACAGGGAATGGAATGAGCAAAAGGTAATTTTTTAGGATAAATTTATTCTGATATTCTGGGAAACTTTTTCAGTTTTTTCAGTTTAACAATTAAATTCTTTATAGCAGTGTCATGAATATTTTAGGTAGAACTTATACCATACACAAATGTGTGGATCTACAAGGCATTCGTGAATACTATTAAAGAGACTTGGACGAATGAACCGAGCCTAATGACACAAAATCTAATGCGACATCTCCTTGGTCCTCAAAACATGAAATATATGACTCTCACTGGCAAGTCAGGAACAATACCATTATCCAA
The DNA here is from genome assembly GCA_010014905.2 of Druon quercuslanigerum. Taxonomy (NCBI): domain Eukaryota; kingdom Metazoa; phylum Arthropoda; class Insecta; order Hymenoptera; family Cynipidae; genus Druon; species Druon quercuslanigerum. Next base: position 9,932 of record JAAAKG020114530.1, read on the forward strand.
AGCAGTGTACTCTGCCATTCAAAGTAAGTTTCTTATTTCAAATTTTTGTTATTTATTTGTTAAATTCAACATTTTTTGGACCAGAATACTCCATGGTATTTTTTTTATTTTGCTGTTTTTTTTTAATTGGGGAATAATTCAAATAATTTAAAAAGATATTAAATTTTGTTTTTAATTTAAAAACTAAATTTTCAATTTTTTGTTCTTTGGTAACATTCAACTTTTTCGTACCAAACTATCATTTATAATAACGATAAAAAATGGTCGACACAGGTAAGCAAAAAATTACTGGTACAAACAAATTTTAAATGTAGATTTTTTAAGAATTTGAAATAAAAATTTGGAAGCGTTTTATAAGGATTTGAAAGGTCAAAATAATTAATATTTTTCTTACAATTTCAGAGGAAATATATTTTAATTTTTGTGAACAATTAATGTAAGGAGTAGATTTGAAAAATATTCCAAACGATTTCTGAAACTTTTGAAAAAAGAATGTAGATTTTCAATAAATCTGTAACATTTAGTGGCTATTTTCAGAAATAATACAAATCTTTTAAAAACTTCAAACAAAATGTAGTTTTTTAAAAATATAAAGAAATAAATTCGTTTTTTTTTATAAGTTTGAAAAGTTTCAAGATAATAAAAAAAAATTTCTTCGCTTCCTGTGAATATTTTAAGTGATACAATATGATTTTTTAATAAAATTTCGTTCTTAATTTTTAAAATAATAAAAAATTTCAAAAAGCTTGAACCAAAATGTAGATTTTTGAAAATTTTAAAATAAAATTCTACATTTTTTAAGATAATTTTGAAAGGTTCCAAGATGATAAAAAAGGTTCTTGTGCTTCCTGGGAATATTTAAAGTGATTAATTTGTTTTAAATTATTTGAAGAGAATATTAGCATTGCAAAATATTGATAAATTTGACAAAAATAGGCCTAAAGTTTTTTAAAGAATTTTAGTAATAGTTCGAGTCAGTTTAAATGATATTTAGTATTTTTGCATTTTAAAGAGACTAAAAATATATTAAAACTTTGAAAGATTTCCGAATATTTAACAAATGTTCTTAAATTAACAAATTTAATAAGCATTCGTTTTTTTTTTAATTAAAATTTCCTATCTTTTAGTAGACATTTAATCTTTTTTTAAATTAAAATTGCAATTGCATTATTTTAAATAAGAAAGTTTTTGAATATGAATATGAACTATACCATTTTTTGTTTTAAATTTATATTTTTTAGTTGAAAATTTAACTACTTGGATAAAAGTTAAACTGCTTTGTTAAAAAGTCACTTTTTTGGTTGAAGATTCATCATTTTGGTCCAAAAGTTTTTTTTTTAGTAGAAAATTCATGTATTTGCTTGAAAATTGAGTTACTTGGTTGAAAATTCACTTTTTGGTGAAAAATGTACTGTTTGCTTAAAACTCTTTTTGGATGAATTTAACTTTTTTTTTAATTTACATTTCATTAAGAGTAAAAAATGCAATTTTACAGAAGGATTTTTGGAATATGTTCGAATGTCTATTTTTTTTATTGAAAAATCTTTTGGTTGCGAAATTAAAAACTTTGATAAACATTCTTTTTTTAATACAAATTTCCTCTCTTTTAGTAGAAATTTCATCTTTTTTTAAAATTTAAATTGCAATTGCATAATTTTAGTGCAAAATTATTAAAATTCATCTCTATTTGAAAATGTAACTATTTTGTGAAATTTTTAGAAAAGAATACACAACTGCTTTGTTAAGAAATCCCTTTTTTAGTTGAAGAATCATCATTTTAGACTAAAAGTTTTCTTGTTTAGTAGAAAATTTATTTTGATAGAAAATTCATGTATTTGCTTGAAAATTGAATTACTTGGTTGGAAATTCACTTTTTGGTGAAAAATTCACTGTTTTGTTGAAACTCTTTTTTGGGTGAATTTAACTTTTTTTTTTTTAAATTACATTTCATTAATTATTGCTCTCAATTTTCAAAGACTTTAAATGATCTTAGGTAATCTCAAGGGATTTTAAAAGATTTCAAAAAATTTGAAGCGATTTTAAAAGAATGCAGAAAACCAGAAGAATTTTTCAGAAATTTCAAGGATTTTTTCAAAGAATACAAAAAGTTGCAAGGAATGTAAATTTTGTTAAAAATATTTAAAGAAATTTAAGAAAATTTAAAGGATTTTATTAATTTTTTTCTCAAATTAAAAACATTTTAAATGACTTTAAAGAAGTGAGAATTTCAAGCGAGTTATTGAAAAGTTATTAAAAAGGATTTTAATAAATTTTAAGAGGTTCTGAGGAACCTAAGAAAATTTAAAGAATTTAAAGAGATTTTAATTATTTTAGTCAATTTCAAAAAAGATCGAAAGATTTTAAATGATTGTGAAAATTTCGAAGGGATTTAAAAAAAATCGGAAGAGTTTAGGGATTATCCAAAAATCTTACAGGATTTCTAGGAGTACAAGTGATTTTAAGAAATTACTAGATTTTATTTTTTATTACCGAATTTGAAATTTTTTTTTTAAAGGATTTAAAAATATTTTAATAAGTTTTAGTGCATTTAAAGAATGGCTAGCGATTAATTAAAAAGTTGGTCAAAAAGATTTGAAGGGATTTGAAAGAATTATTTTTAGTCAATTTCGAGATACTTCACAGCATGACTTAACGTCATTACTGACTAGATGAAAAATAAAATTTAAAAAGTTTCAATTTATTTAAAAAAAAAGAAAACTTACTTTGCTCCACTCGGAATCGAACCACATAACTTGCCATTCCCGGTCGGTAATCCAGTGGAGCGAAGTGAGTGGATCTTTTTCAGCAAATTTTCAATTTAAAATCTATAAAGACATAAAGCCTAGTAATAAACTGTTTCAGATTTTGTTAATTCGAGTCAAGAATGCTAATATTATTAATATTTCATTTTTCACAAAAATTTAAAGGAACTTTATTTTCCAGCATTTGTAACGCAGAATTGTAGTCCAGACGCTCAGCTTTCGAAAAAGGAATTTGAAGAATGCATGAACGAGACCTTCGAAAAATCAAGAGGAAATTTACATCAAATAGTTGTAGATACTACAAGTAACACAGGACTCAGTGGCAAAACTGTCCCTAAAAATGATTGTTCGGACGATTCTTCAAACTACTTCGGCAGCAGTTTCTTGAACACCTTCCAGAATAATTTCGCGATGACTGCCGAAATTGAAGAACCAATTAGAGAGAGTTATAATGAACCACAAAAAAATATCACGCATGATATCAAACGGCGAAAATTATCCTCGGATAATGAATTTGCTCCTCAAGCTTACTACACTTTTCCGGAAGCTACGTATAATTTACATCAGTATGCGATTCCAGGCAACTTTTATCATACAGTTCATAATCCTCCTTCCAGATATTATGCAATTTCCAATTTTAATTGAATATATAATTATTGAGAATTTTTAAATGACTCAGTATTTCACTGAAAATGAATGCTGTACAAAAATTAATTATCCGTGATTAAATTCATGATAAAAAACTCAATTATGTAATGCTGCTTGCTAGACCACTCTGCAGTAGATAATCAATAATTAAACGTACAGATATATCTAAAATCATTATTTATAATTTTAATTTATTAACATATAATGTTCAGCTATTTATTAAATTATGTCGCATCCATTAGTATTTTTGATTAATGATTATCTACTGCGGGTTCGTTATGTATTATAGGGTGGTATCCCATATTTGTAAAAATTGTTATAAATATTGTAGACACATGAAAAAATAATGTTATTATTAGAGCATGATACAGATATAGACATAAGTATCGTTCGTTAAATGTACATTTTTTAAATTATATATCTATAATAATGAAAATTTGAGAGTTTTTGTAATGTTGTAAATGGACGCTTTGAAAGTTGAATAAAGTGTATATACATACGTGCTCTTGTATTTTTATATGCTTGGAAATACCTTAAAATTTCAGTGAATATTTTACTAAGCCACGGAGTTTTTTCGAGAGCGTTTCTTCTTTTTAAATTTAATATAAAAATTCAGAACAATTATTTTTCATTCGTAAAAGTTTCTTGAAAATTAATCATTCTTGAATAAAAGTTCATTATTTTTGGTTAAACATTATTTTTTTCTTGACGAACATCATTTCAATTAAAAAATTATCTTTTGAATTTAAAATCGAACATAAAATATAAATCTAAAAAGATATATCGTACACAAGTGTGCACAAAACTTTTTCTATACAAAATATTTCCTACACAGAATATTTCCTGTTTTTTTCATAGGCAAAACTTTTTTTCTGCACAAAATGTTTCCTACACATAATTTAATACTGCTATATTTTTCCGACACAAAATTCTTTCTACACAAAAGCTTTTCTGCGCAAAATTTAATTTTGTTTAATACTGTAATTTCTTCTCTACACAAAATATTTTCTACACAGAATTAAATAGAAGATCCTACACAAGATGCAATAATTATAGTTGCTGCTATGTAGCAGTAAAATGATTTCAATTAAAACTATAATCATTTCATTTTATGCAGGATCTACTTTTTGTGAAGAATATTTTATGCACTGTTCTATCAATGAACTTTTAATAATAAAAACACTCCAAATGTATTTGTAGAAAATCTTCCAAGGAATAAAATGAAACTTGAAATATTAGGAATAAATAAAGATTGCAATATATATCTGAATAGGAAGCAAAAACATAAAACTCTAAATAACTATTTTTAAATAAACAATTGCAACCTAAAATATTTTTTGCTAAAGTTCGCTTTCAGTACTTTTCCAGAATAACTTACAACTAACACTAGAAATATTATTCTTGATTTTGAAAACAGTGCTTAATAAATAATATTTGGAGATAACCAGTATAACATATTTTTTACTTTAAAAAATCCGTACTTAAAAATATGAAAAATTTCCACAGGTTCAGATGAAAAAATGTGATTGTATTAATGTAAATATTGTATTGTATTGTATCAAAATTGTAAGATATCTATAGTATAACGTTTTTTTTCAGAATAACAAAATCTCTACTTCGTAATATGACGATCTTAGAGTTTAAAAAAAGATAAACAAATTAATTATTTTTTATAATTCCAATTATATTTTTTTAAGTTGCGCATTTCTCTCTTGTTAACAATAATAATGAAATGCAAATTTATTATTCGAGTGGAACAACTTTTACAATAAATATAATTACAGATTATTCATTCAATCAATTATTTATGCCATATTGTTAAAAAATATTCAAAACTTATTGTGTGAAGTGTACCAAATCATAGTGTAGAACACGATTTTGGCAATTGCGTAAATTTTTTGTTTGGTTAATCATAAGAAGAAATAATAACATAGTAAATATATTCGTTAGCATACTATAATTTTTATATTATATATTA
>JAAAKG020114541.1:0-38618 GCA_010014905.2 Druon quercuslanigerum
CGGTCCTTATTAGAAAATCGGGGTTGGGAGGTTTTATTTTTATTTTGTGACGTGTAGAAAATCTACCACATCACAAATGCTACAAACTTTGATCTAATTAACTTACACTTAATGCGATATTTGACTTGTATTACACAGAAACTAAAGAGAAGTACAAAAATCTAAACACTACAAACAAAAGTTAATTTTATTCGTCAAATTCGTTTGTCTCGAAAACAAGTCGGGGAATTTTTTTCTTTTTGGTCTTAAAATGTTCCACTAAATATGAGGAAACAAATAAGAAATAAAAATTTGACGTGTTATGACTTCGTATTCAAAGAAGGTTCAGGCGAACCGTGTAGTAGGAGTCAAACCAATCTGAGTTATTCTTCATTAGCTCAAGTTGTTGCAGCAAAATTTGAAAGGAGGGGACTACACCTACTTCAAATTTTATTCATACTAGAATTAGAATTTTATTATATTTTTTTTCTGGTGTTGCGCACTGCTCCTTACTTAAATCTCCGCAGTTACTTTAAAAGTAATTCAAATCTGCAGTTCTCATCGTCTTCAGCATCCTCCAAGGTAGAGATTCAAATAACACTTGTGCTTTTTCAGCAGCAACTGTACCTTTTGAAATTTAAGACAAATATGTTTTTCTCTTCGAAAGTTAAAAATAGTAAGATGTTGTTATCACGCGATCAGAAAATCTTTTCCTTCATTCAGCTCTAAATTTTTTCAGGCTAAAGAGAAAGTCTTCAGCATCAAAATTGAATTCACTATAACGTCATTTGATGAAAACAGAAAGCTCTTCAGGGAATTCTTCGAGTTTATGGATAAAATTGAATGCTCTGAAGTGAAAGATGCCATTTGTATTCAACCTCAAAATATCCCAAAAATAATTTTTTTGGATAATTTCACTATAAAGATAGCATTATACTAAAACAACCTGGCTTTTAGGGAATTTTTCGGATCTGAGGGAAAAATTTGGAGAGTTATCGGAAATCGGACTTCTAATTCGTATTCGGCATCTAAAATACATAAAGGTACCAGATGACTTCATATCCTGTGGTAATTCACTACACAAAAACCTACTTTTCGAAGCAATTTTCTGCATCTAGTCAAAAAACCGGACCTGCTGGGGAAAACAAAGATGACGTTCGTATTCAGCACCTCAGAATACATCAAGATATCATATTCGGACCGCTTTCCAGTCTCAATTATTTTTACCGTCGGATTCATATTTAAAATCGCGGTTGAAAGACATAAAAAAATTGTTCGTTTGAGCCCGTTTGGATTAATGATTTTGATTTTGAATAATCGAGACTATAGCAGTAATCAGTTTCTATTAGTTCGATGGAAAACAGTTAAAAATTTCAAAAAATAGAAATTTTTTTATAATATGACTTCAAAAAAAATGCTGTATTTTTTCAAATATAAATAAACGTTTTTTCTTCAAAAAAAAAGGAGCTTCTGTTTTTGCTCCACTGAGAATCGAACCACAGAACTTCTGATATCTGGTCAGGTGCTTTTCCATTAAACTATCAGGGAAATCAGAATAGGAAACCTTTGTTAAAAAAATAACGCTAATTAGTTTTTATTTTTTTAAACTATAAAGTAATGCTTTGATTATTTCCACAAAAATATATATTGATGCTTTGAATTGGAGCATGATATAGAATAAAAATTGTTGGTGTTCAAGAAGTACTTCCTTTTAAAAGAATTATTTAAAAATTTTAATAATTTTTTTTATCCTCTTATAATCAACAGAATTGATAATAGATTTTTTTCGGAACTCCCTAAGTACCCTCTTTAACATATATTTTGACCATCATGATCGGTAAAGCAGTTTTCGAGAAAATTGGATTTTTTGATTTTTTAAAATTTGTTTATAGCTTTCGTAAAATTTTTTTTTAGTTGATACTTGGGGTAAATTTATCTTATAGGGGAAGCCGCTTGCCCCCGCAATATGGATCTTATCCGAGCGGGGGCACCCAGACCATGCTTATCCTGCTACGGCCTTTGAGTTGGATTTAAACTCAACTGGGTGAATTTTAAAATCATTTCATGACTTTGTTTTTTTAGAGTTTGCTCGCTTAAGGTCACTGGCGACATTCTTCGTTCTCCGAAATTGAACCGTTCTATTGTTCGCGTGCTATCTGCTGCGGAATTTCAAGTGCTTGCTCTTGAAGCTTTCTCGCCCAGTTCGGTTTTGACTCTCGGTCGAAGACGTCGTGAAAGGCAAAGTAAGACCAGTGTATCGCTTGGCGCGACTAATTGTGCATTCGTAAAATTAAATGGTGGCCACAATGTTTAGTGACTATTTCTTTCTCCTTCAAATTCATTCTCAGTGTTAAAATAGCGCCTTGTGAGATAAAGTGTCTAGTGCATTTGGAGTTGGTGTTGGGAGGTCCAACCTATTCACGAGAGTGCAGTTGTTTTCGGCTAACTGTGAGCGGTACTCGAGCCATCCTAGCCAGCGGGTTTCCAAAACCCCTTCCAAAATCTACTGCATCACACACATTCAAAAACATTGTTAATAATATTTCATTTATTACCTACAACACTAATATAATATCCAATAATATATGTTATATATGTACGGAAATTGCACAACGATTTTAGCCCAATAATATTTCGTTATAATGTTACGCACAGTGCACCATGGCCGCATGTGCTGAACGTTTTTACATCAGTGAGCCACAAAAATATCGCAGCTAATCAGACCGCGCGTTGAATCTAACAGGCCGCAAAAGCCACTGTTCTCGGAATAATATGCGGCCGGGAAGACGTACTTTCAGCTAGGAGACGGGGAAAAAAATTTATATTTGATTAAAACCTAAACAAAGTTATTACTAAAAAATAAAATTGCAGGAATTGAACCTCCCTGCGTACTCTAAAAACTTTAAATAAAAAGTATTACCACTAAAGGTAACTTGCGCAATTACAAAAATAACCTTATGATGGAAAAATATTGTAAGTGGTTCTGAAATTGAATATAAGAATGAAATACTTTTTAAATTAATTTACTGTAGAGATAATAATTTTTTTTATAAAATAAGTGGCTGTATAGCAGAGTTGGTCGAAAATAAAAAATATCGCATACTAGCAACTTCTCCAATAAAAATGATTATTTGATATTGAGAAGACTTAAAATCATTAATAAAGAGCAGCGGTATTTGCTTTGGCAAATTATTACTCAGAAAATGATAATTATACACTTTATCTGGAATGCTTAGAAAATTATATAAAAGTGTGTTCAGTTGCCTTGCTATTCTTGAATTAGTTCCATCAACTATATAAAACTTATTTTTCCGTGTAGTATTACAAGTTGTACATATTTCAAACATAATGATGAAATGACAAGTCTAACGAATGGTTGCGCTGATAAGTTCGTCTATTCGGTGCCACCGCATGGTGCTAACGGGAGCAACAGTCATCTAAAAATGACACCGGCTCAATATGGTTTCGGAGTCGCTGAAACTAATTCTAATGCTTTTATAATTTCAGCTATTTAGAATTGGTCCTAACCTCTGAAAGCACCCTGAATTACTGAGATTATACGATTGAGTATCATATTGTACCTCTCTGCGTTTTACAGTGTTGAGACTGTCATTATGCTACAACAGGGCTCGCATTACATTTTTTGTGTGTGGTTCTTTTTTTTCGTCTCATTCATTTGTATACAGTAATTATTGGCTTTTTATCACCTGAACATTTGTATAGATTTAATTTTTTACCTGATACCAAAAATGAGTGTGCACTCTGAATGGTCTTCACTTGTGGGGTTTCAGCAAATCTCTTTTTAAGATGACGTTGAGTCTTCTTTTGATCCTCCTCGCTGTAATAGTGAATCCTAAGAGTTTGGGTTTTTTGCTTAGACTAACAGTGCTGTTGAATCCAGCATTGCTTCATTTGGGTTAGCTTGAAGACTTGCACGAGCTGCTTCTCTTTTAAACGTAGCTCCAATCCCGTCGGGTGATCCCTCGCCGTGAGGAGCAGTCATATAATCTGTAAATGTTTCGATTTTAGAACAGGATTAAACATAGCAGGATCAAACATATTTTTAAAACTATCAAGTAGATTTTATAAGAATCAAATCAATCGTTTCTTCGGCCGTCAATGTAATTATGAGTAATAATTTTTTTAGGTCTTACGGTCTTTATTCGAATTAAAATAATAAAAACGAAAATTACTTTAAAGTTCCTTTAATAAAATTCGACCTTCCGGCAATCACTTCGTGTCTTTTTCAGACAATCTAAATAAATAATGTATACATAGCGATCGAGTCTAACAAGTAATTACAAACAAATTTGTTTTAAACATAGGAAAAAAAGGAAAATACCTGTATTAATTTTCTGGTACAGAACAAGTATATTCCATTTTTGGAGTCATACATGTCAATATTTAAGAGTAAATTTTTTAGTAATTTTTTTAAAATAATTATGTCATTGCCAGTGAGTACTCATATCCATACTTAGTTTTGGTTAGAGGGCCAAAAAAGTCTATGGACATGATTTCGAGGGGTTCGGTGGATAGTACGGGTTCCTGTAAGGCTTGTGATGCTTTGGTTGTTATTTTGTTTCGCTGGCAGAAATCAGAAGTTGCTAGTACTTGTCCCGTTAGTTTAGCTAGGCGTGGCGTTTAAAATGACTTTCTAAAAATTTGGACGTCTTTTCAGCTCCCGGATGTCCATATGAGAAGTGACATTCCCATATGGTTGTCTCAGTCCGGAGTGACTATACGTATATTCGATTAGTCATGTCATCGACGTGATATAAGGCGTTGTTTAATATTTTGAAACGCGTCGTTTCTCCAGTGTTCTTCTGAGCGTCACGCATGGGTTGTCGTATCTTCTTATCCTCTAATTGTTTGAGCGGGATGTTCCTTATAAGATGTTCTGTGTCTTTAATCCATTGCTGGCTCAGTGCATTTATAATTACGCGTGTTTCGCCGCGATGTTTTCGGCGATTTTCACGCTCGCGTATTCGACTTAGCACGTCAGCCATAATGTTTTCTTTCCCAGGTATGTGCTATATTTTAATTTTATAGTCTTGTATTGCTAAGATCCATCGCGTTAGTCGAACGTTTATAAATTTCCATGTTTTTCGAGAGAGAGTTCTTGACTCTCATCCACTTTATTTTGAATCTCCTCGTATCTGACTTGTAATGGGTGTTTTTCTCTGATTCCTTCCTCTTTTCTCTGACCACCATTGACGACTCAATAACATTGAGATTATAATCTCCTTTTTCTTGATCGCTCGCCTCCTCTTGTTGGGTTCTAATCGCTGGTTGGCCGTTTACATATGGGAAGGTTAGTGTTTTCATATCTATATCAATCATGGCTATGTGCTCATCCAGTACGTCGATCCCAGTAACGCAAGTACGCGAAAGGCGTGGCACTACCTCAAACGCTAATTGGATGACCGTGTCGGGTAGTTGAACATCGGTGTTGATTTGTCGACTTCGGTGGACTGCTATGCCCCCTAGGGGTCCCGCTACTGCTACACCTGCCAATGGTAAACATGGAAATTTGTTGAATCGTTCTTTGTTAGTGAGAATGTGGTTTGTGTATGTAACTGTTGGTGCAACGTCAATATTTTTGTTATTTTCGTTCGTTTTTATGTACGTGACTCCGGTAAGTTTTCCGGATTGGAAATTTCTATGTAAATGTTTATGGGAGGTCGAATCGAAAGCTTTCCGGTAATCAAACCAGGCCATCGATAGATCACGCTGGTAGGATTCTGCATCTTTGCAGACACATCTATCGATAATCAGGTTCTGCCGACATCCTGCTACGCCTTTCTTTGAGCCACGTTGTTCATAAATTTCTTGCCACACAGCTCCGATTGCCCTAACAATCCTATCATTAAGGATAGCTGTAAATATCTTATACAGTGTGTTCAGACAAGTGATTGGCCGGTAATTCTTTGGGTCAGCTAAGGCGCCCATTTTCGGTAGGAGTATTGTGCGTCCTTCCACCAACCACTCCGGAATTGGCTCTTCCGACTTCAAATATGAGGAGAAAATACGGGCCGGATGCTGATGGGTTGAAGGAAACTTCTTTTAACAGATGGTCTTGATACCATCTGGTCCCGGCGCGGGATAGTTTCTCATACCTCTCAATACTTTTTTCACCTTCTCGGTAGTAATGATTGGGCTTTCTTCCCCAGGTGTTGTTATGTGGGTATCTCGCAGCTCCTTAAAGCTATTTATGTTCTCGGAGTCTTCGTCCAGTCTATGTTGCACTTCGTAGACTTCTCTCCTCTGGTTGGGGCGGGTGGTCGACAGCAACTGGACGGTCTGGGAAGAGTCGAGATAGGTCAGAGAGAAACTGTTGGATTTCCCTGACCCTACTCTCTCTCCGCTCAAAACTTCTCTTAGCGTCAGATAGTATCCGTATTCTCTCAACAATATGCTGCCCGATGGTCCGCAGCTCTGCCATGTTAAGTGTGTGATAACGGATCCAAAGTTCGCTCACAAACTTTCGAACCTTGGTGGTTAAATTCCTGACAGATGTTATATAATCAATTACACACTTATGCGGGATGCGTTCTTTCTTGTTCACTTTCTTGTTCTTTATGGCGAGTGTATGCATTCGTCTTTTGCTGTTATGATGTTCCTTTATTTTTTTACGGCTCGCATCGGTCAAAGCTCTCGCTGCATTATACACACAACAATTAATAGTCCAGAGGTTTAGGCTTTAGAGAAACCTGGAACTTGATGTCTCTCCGGGTCATAAAGCATCGCTTATCCTCTACCGGATGCCTGCTCGCGGTTGGTCTTGTTACCTCTCTTTCTCTGCTGCCAAGTTGTTCTGTCTCTGGTAGAGTAGGCGCTCTGCTTACATAGCCCCTTTTTTGAGCTACTGCGGCATGGTTTCGCAGACGTTGATGCAAAAAGTGCGATAGCTCTGGGTGTTTTTCGCACTACAGAGCATGCAGTCGTGCTATGTAATTCTCTCGTTCAGTGGTTACACTCACGTCCTAGCATTCTAGCAATAAGTGATTTTGTCGCTCCGTCCACCTAAAAGCCCCAAGATTTGGCCGATCCATCGCATTGACTGCATCTTCATTGGCTCCTCAGCTCTAGAGTGGTCGGCATTGTGGCCCAGTTTCGGGAGCCCTGCGCGTTCTATTGCTTTGAACCGCACTTACTACAACTATGTTTTGGTGTTATCATTGTTCTTCCCACGAGAAGCCCGGTAGCCATTCAGCTTTGGGCACGGTTTTCAAGCCTCGGCTTGGAAGTTAATTCCTTCCGGACCACCGCTAGACAATTGTCCGCGGCTGCCTAATAATTTTTTGTAACCATATTCAGCAGAAACCCTTGGTACAGGGACCCTCTATCCGCAACCCCAGGACGCGTTCGTATATATATATATTATAAGCCCATTTTTGCTTATGTCCTTTGTTTCAATCTTTATTTTTAGTTGCAGGTTGGTTTTAGGTTTTTTTGAACTCGCCGATAAGTCCAAAAACATTCCTGAAGGGCGCCAGTTAGTGTTAATCCGAAACTACTAAAATTTATAATTTTACATTTCACTAAAGCGACTATGTGGTTAAGTTATACTCGGCAACTCTGGCGAAGAGGCGGGATAAGGAGTGATGCAAGAGTACTATGTTATATATAACAACAGAATGTTCCATCAAATTTTACATAGAGAATAAAACTGATGTATTAATGACTTATCGTGTTGAACAAGTGGGGACCCGCGTCCCCAAAATAAATGAGAAGACTATGGCTCAATCGACTCCATTTCTATTTAATTTTTAAGTTGATGTCCTATTGGCCACTAGAATAATGATTAACTTTACCTGCGTGAATGATTAATGTGATCGGTGGAAACCCCCGAAAAAATTGGGTAGAACTTTCAATTTTAGTATGAATGAATCAATCAATCAATAGAATGAAAGGGGCCTACCTGGCAGTGTCCTCTTCTCTTGCGTGCTTCCTGTCATGGTCTTTTATTAATTTCCGTTATCGTGAGCTTCCTGTTTCTGTTCTTAATCCTTATAGGACAATGCTGTTTCTCTGAGCTCAGAGTAACCAATGAACTTTAGAGTGGCGTCTCTGTCCACCGTTTCAGGTGAGAGTCGGAAAGCCACTTGTGTCAGAAGATTGCAACTAAAGATTAGTAGAATGAGAGGATCCGCAAGGAAGTAAGACAGTTGCCACTTCGGGTTGCCCGCAGCTGATCCGAGTTTCGCGAATCAACAAGGGTCGTGCGCTATTTACTGTTGTTCACAGGGGAGGACTGATACCTGTCAACGCGTAGGTATTCTGTGGCCGCTTGTTTCTATGTTTCCCAGCACTCTTGTACGAGTAGGAATCTTATCCACTGCGCAAGAGCGGGGAAGCCTCTTCTTCTTAGTCCATGGATTATTTTCCTGTATAAGGTAGAATCTGACTGTTCTAATGTTGTGGGTGGTAGTCATAACTGTTTAAATTCAACTCAGAAAAACGTAAAACAAGGCATCAAAGGAAAATTGAGGAAAACATATTAATAATCAGGTACGAAATTCCCGAGTTTGGCATTTGGAAATGAACAAGTTCGATTTGTTACTATGAACTCATTTCCCCAGTGAAGTTTTGGAAGCGGGATCAATCCTCTCTCCTGGCCGAAATGCCAAGGAACGGGGAGCCCATCAAATTGTTAATCGATGATAAGAGATAATTGAAGCTTCGTCAAAAGGTCATTAGAAATCTCGAATACGTCAACAAACATGTCCAATATAGTACTGTAGCATTCCTAATACAAACAAGATTTTTCGCATATAAACAGAATACCAAAAATATGCTTGAAACTTCATGAATCGGTACTGGTGGGTCATAAAAGGTTCGACAATAGGCCAATCAATGCATCTCGAGAATGCGAAGAAATAGACTTGATGTCGTATTAAAATTGAAGAATTTTAAATAAGATCAAAATCAAATGTGAAATCCTATTTAACGTCCAATAATTAAGTTAATGCACTGAATTTCTGAAAATAAAACAAAGAATCTAAGGAACAAATTGGGACAACCACCATAGAATATTTACATTGCAATCTAAAAAAAAATTGTCTCCTAAGAAAGAAAAGGAAAAAGTTTCACTTCCCTTCTGAACAAAAATAAAAAAGCGGAAAAAAATGGGAGGGCAACGAACCAAATCCCCTTACCTTCTTTTTTTTATTCCCTTTGTCTTTCCCGTTTCTATTATTATAAAATTAGAATAAAAAACATTCGTAAAAAACAATGGCCAACGTTTCGGCATTCGTACAGCACCCTTTTCAAGGCAAAAAAAAACAATGAAATTTTGAGCAGGCAGGAACAGAAACGCAGCCACATCGTTCTCTCACCGATACCTAAGAATCAGAACCCGAGAATCAAGTGAAAGTTCAGAAGGCAAACCAGCTATAAGTAGACCTAAAATAGAAATGACCTCATATCCAAGTCAGATAAATTAAAATTTAATAAATTGTGATTTGATAATAATAGAAATGGGAAAGACGAAGGAAATAGAACAGAAGAAAGGGTATTTGGCTGGTTTCCGTCTCATTTGTCTTTCCTCTTTTTTATTTTATTCCAGAAGGGAAGGGAAATTTTTTCATTTTTGTAAGGAGAAAATTTTTTTTCAGATTACAATGGGAACATGTTATGGTGTTTTTCTAATTTCTTCGCATTTTTCGTTACATTTTTCGTTTTATTTTTAGGAATTCTGCAAATTAAATTAGTTCTTGGCCGTAAAATAGGATTTTAAATTTGATTTTGATCTCATTTGTATTTGTTAATTTTAATTTAGCTGACTTAGATTGGGGGTCCTCTCTATTAGAGATTTGTTTATAGCTGGTTTCCCTTCTGAACTTTCACTTGATCCTCGGGTATTGATTCTCAAGTGTCGGGGAGAGATCTATGTGGCTGCGTTGCTGTTCCTGTCTGCTTCAAATTTTATTCTAGTTTAATTCTTTTTGCCTTAATCAGGCTGCTGTGTGATTGCCGAAACGCTGGTGATTGTTTTTTATGAATGTTTTTTTATTGTGATTTGATAATGATAGAAATGGGAAAGACTAAGGAAATAAAAGAGAGAAGGAAGGGGATTTGGTTGGTTGCCTTCTTATATGTTTTTCCTCTTTTTTATTTTATTCCAGAAGAGAAGGGAAATTTTTTCGTTTTTTTTTAGGAAAAATTTTTTTTTAGATTACAATGGGAACATTTTATGGTGTTCTTCTAATTTTTTCGCTACATTTTTCGTTTTATTTTTAGGAATTCTGCACATTAACTAGAAAATTCTCAAAAAGATTATTTTTTGACAAAGTAATATATACGTTTTAGAGAGGGGTTGATTTTAGATGCTCAGGGTTGGAGCCCAAAAATCGTAGTACGTATTTTCGAGGAGCCTACAAATCAGAGACTCCACTGACACTGGAAAATTGTTAAAAAAGATTATTTGTTGGCAAATTCATATATATGTGTTAGAGAGGGGTTCATTCTAGGCGTTAACGGATAGAGCAAAAAAATCGAAGTCAGTATTTTCGAGGAGCCCAACAATCAGACTCCACTGAAACTGGTGAATTCTGAAAATGATCATTTTTTGACAAAGTCATATTATATACGTGGAAGTGAGGGATGGATTTTAGACGCTAACGGTTGAAGCCCCAAAAACCGGAGTGGATATTTTGAGGAGCCCAAAAATCAGAGACTATACTGACACTGGAAATTCTCAAAAAGATTATTTTTGGACAAAGACATATGTAGGTGGTAGAGAGGGTTTGATTTTAGACTTTAAAGGTTGGAACCCAAAAATCGGAGCGGGTATTTAAGAGGAACCCAAATATGAGACTTCAGGGAAACGAAAAAATTCCCAAAAAAATGATTTTTTGACAAAGTCATAATTACGTGGTAGAGAGGGGTTGATTTTAGGCTTTAAGGGTTGGAACCTAACAATCGGAGCGGCTATTTATGAGGAGCCCAAAAATTAGACTCCACAAAAACTGTAAAATTCTCAATAAGAGTATTTGTTGACGAATTCACATAAACTTAGTAGAGAAAGGTTAATTTTAGACTTAATTTTACATACGTGGTGGAGAGGGGTTTATTTTAAACGATAAAGGTTGGAGTCCAAAAATCGGAGTAGGTATTTTTAAAGAGTCGACAAATCAGGGCAGCCATAGACACTGGAAAATTCTTAAAAAGATTATGTTTCGACAAAGTCATATATAGGTGGTAGAGAGGGGTTGCTTTTAGAGTTTAAGGTTTAGAACCCAAAAATCGGTGCGGGTATTTAGGAGGAGCTCAAAAATAAGACTCTACGGAAACTGGAAAATTCTCAAAAAGATTATTTTTTAACAAAGTAATATATACGTGCTAGAGAGGGGTTGATTTTAGAATGTAAGGATTAGATCCCAAAAATCGGCGCGGCTATTTAGGAGGAGCCCAAAAATTAGACTCCACGGAAACTGGAAAATTCTCAGAAAGATTACTTTTTGACAAAGTCATACATACGTGGGGGAGAGGGGTTTATTTTAAACAATAAAGGTTGGGGTGCAAAAATCGGAGTGGGAATTTTTAAGGAGTCGACAAATCAGAGCAGCCATAGACACTGGAAAATTCTCAAAAAGAATATGTTTCGACAAAGTCATATATAGGTGATAGAGAGGGGTTGCTTTTAGAGTTTAAGGGTTCAAATCCAAAAATCGGATTGGGTATTTTCGAAGAGCCCAAAAATTAGATTCCAGGGAAACTGGAAAATTCTCAAAAAGATTATATTTTGACAAAGTCGTGTATACGTGGTAGAAAGGGTTTGATTTTAGTCTTTAAGGGTTGGAACCCAAAAATCGGAGAGGGTATTTAAGAGGATCCCAAAAATCAGACATCACGAAAACTGTAAAATTCTCAAAAAGATTATTTTTTGACAAAGTCATATGCACGTGGTAGAGGGGTTGAGTTTAGAAAATCGAAATAAGTATTTTCGAAGAATTCACAAATCAGAGATCCCATTGACACTAGAAAATTCTCAAAAAGATTATATTTTGACAAAGTCATATATAGGTCGTAGAGAGGTGTTGATTTTAGAGTTTAAGGGTTGAAGCCCAAAAAATGAAGTGGGTATTTTTGAGGAGCCCAAAAATCAGACTCCAGGAAAACTGGAAAATTCTCAAAAAGATTATATTTTGACAAAGTCATGTATAAGTGGTAGAAAGGGGTTGATTTTAGACGTTAAGGGTTGGAGCACAAAAATCGGAGTAGGTATTTTTGAGGAGTCCTCAAATCAGAGATCACATTGCCACTGGAAAATTCCCAAAAAGATTATATTTTGACAAAGTTATATATACGGGGTAGAGAGAAGTTGATTTTAGACGTAAAGGGTTGGAGCCCAAAAAATAAAGTGGGTATTTTCGAGGAGCCCGAAAATCAGAGATTTTATTGCTACTGGAAAATTCTCAAAAAGATTATATTTTGACAAAGTTATATATACGGGGTAGAGAGGAGTTGATTTTAGATGTAAAGGGTTGGAGCCCAAAAATCGTTGTGGGTATTTTCGAGGAGCCCGAAAATAAGAGAGTTTAGTGACTGAAAAATTATCAAAAAGATTATTTTTTGTCAAATTCATATCTATGTGGTGGGGAAGGGTTGATTTTAAACGTTAAGGGTTGGTTGCGGTAGAAAGGACGCATTTAAATCAGAATGCCCTAGGTGTTCGGGAAATTGAAACCTGATGTATGCTGAAGGGTGAACATACCTCTTGTTAAGCAAATTAAGCCCCTTTCCAAATTTAAAACCTAAAAAACTAAAATAGATAAATACCCACAAACTTTGAAATTAATTAAAAGTCACAATCCCGTTCCTACCGTGTCCCTTCCAAATAATATCCCTTTAGATTCTATAGTTATGATATCGTAACCCATTTGTGAACCCTATTACTCCAAGCGCCAGAAAATTAACCCTATATATGTACCTCCCGGAGAACCGCAAAGAAAAGCCCTTCTGTTGAATTTTGTTCTTCAATTCATATCTCGGTTTACAACCTTTCTGAGCTCTATTATCAACCTTCACCCCTTTTTGGTCTTCAGCCCTTGATGTACTTGACAATTGAACTCTTAGATAGTGCCGCCTTACGTTTTTTGATAGGTTTAGATGGTCTAAAGATAATAGAAGAGTTGAATTTAGAAATCCTATATAGGAGTGGTTGAGTCCAAGCGGCTAACAGTCCAATAGAATTATTTTCAAGAAATAACAGCTCCATTTAACTAAAAAATCAAGAAAAACCTATTGGCTTTAGTGTACTTAATTCTTTACCTGTCGCTTTTTAAATTGGCTTGGACTTTTTGGAAATATTCAGAATTAATGTAGATTTCGAGAACAGAAAATGGAACTTTTAAAATAATTCGATTCAAATTTATTCTTTTGAATTCCAAAAACAGTATCTGTTGAGATTCCTGTGGCCTTAAAGAATCTACTGTCGAAGAAGATATTAAACTTAAAGAGTTTCTGAAACCAGAGTTAACCGAACCACTTGGAAATTCCGGGGTAAAAAATTTAACTAAACATATTATAACATCCCCTGAAATCATGGAAATTATAGTGGTTGAAGTTCATAATATTTTAGCTAATGAAATTATTGAAGCCTCAAATAGCAGTTGTTGTGCGCCAAGAGTTATGTCATGAAAACCTCGACTTTCGTAAGGTCACAGTGGTTTCTAAAAAAGACGCCTACCACTTACCACAAATGATACATATTCTGGATGAATTGCGAAATGCAATATACATCTTAAAAATAGATTTACGTAAAGGATTCCATTAAATTCCACTCGAAATAGGTAGTTACAATAAGACGATATTTATGGAACCGGGAAGCGGTCGATTTCAATTTAAAAGGATGCCCTTCAGTCTCACTAATGCCCCAGCAACTTTCCAATGTTTATTGGACACATTAATAGGTACTGAGATGGAACCGCATGCCTTTGTTTATTTAGCTGATGTAATAATATTTACAATAAGCTTTGCCGATTTAGAAATTAATCTGGATAAGAGTGAATTCTACTGTCTGGAAGTGCATTACTTAGGTTTCCTAGCAGGTTTCCGACGCTTCTGGAGACACAGTGCCGCTCATAAGTTTTCGGTAATCCCCTCGGCGGCCATCATCATAGACTGGCTAACCTGAAGACCCTGAACTCTTTTGAAAAGAAATTTAAAACAATTACGACCCAGACCCCAGACTCAAACTCAACCACAATCCTATCGACATGGCTCCTTTTCCACAAAACTTCCGGTTCCATAACCCTACATCTGTTCCCTTCTATCCCTGAACGCCCCAGTTTCTCAGAATATTAACCCACACCGATGTATTTTTTTCTCTTAGCTTAGATGATAATATATCAGAATTCTTTTAGTTTATTCGCATGCTTGCTTTTTCTTTTGTTATTATTATCAATGCATTTGCTTTTTTTGCTACTGTTTAATATTTCTAATTTTATGCTAATTTTTTTGTCTGCTCTCTATTCTACTTCCGTTTGCTTCCTTTTATCTCTCTTCGATTTTTTTCTCCATATTTTCTCTTTTTTCCTTCCCTTAATTTTACTATTTGAATATTATTTATTTACAATTAAATTTTCTTTATTCGAATTTTATTTGTTCTGGGAGCCCCGATTTTTTATTATTTTGTTCGTGGAAGTTTTGTTTATTTGGCTGGTCATTTTGGATTTCGGTTCCTACTGTCTTCTTTTTTAGTTTGTTAACTTTTTTGTTTTGTCTCTCCTTTTGGTTTGAGACCTGTTCGTTTCTCGCAAAAGGGAGGGGAGTTTTGACGTTGCAGACATTCTGCAACTCATAAATTCAGCTTTGAGTCGATGATTTTAAATTAAAAGCTCTCGTGTTCACACGGAGAGTAAGGAAATCCGGTCTCCTTTATTTTGTTATATTTTTAATTTATTGTGCTCTATTTTATGTCTTATTTTATTATTTTCCTAATCTATTGTATTGCTGTCTCGAATGAGAATAATGCAGACTTTCACTATCTCGCAACATTCATGTTCAGCAAAGCTCCGCATTTTCGGTCCTCACATAAATTTCTGAAATATTTTTATCTCTTATCCTTCTAACATCCAGAGTAGACTATGTGATTCTATTCATAAGCATAGAATGGATTATTTTTTTTAGTCGTCTGAAATCAAAGGCAGTTGCTGGTGAGGATTGACCGAGGCAATTATTACAAAATTCTGCAAGGGCCGTATTTGTTTTCTCTTTTGTCGGGACAGTAAGGAGAGGGGACACCTCATTCTCCATCTCGGCACCAGGATACAGTCAGCCCTGAAAGGCATGAATTGGACGATTCTTGTCTCTTACTACCCCCTGTCGTGCGAAGGAGTTCAGAATCTCTCTCTTCCTCAACTGCGGCTGACAAGGACTAAGGAAGAAAGGACAGGACGATGGGGTGCACAAATCGGTAGCGGACCTCATCGGCTATCACTCTTCCGAGCGTTGCGAATTATAGAAATTTAGTTCGTTATTTTATCTATTTCTATTAGGGTCTTTCGTGCGCTACTTAGAGAGTTGCAATTCTTCTCAACATTATCATAGCTTCTCTAGTTTTCTAGATATTTTGAACAGAATATAGTTACATACGTATATACGCGGAGCCGTTTAAAAAAATCCTGGAGGCGAAATATATTGGATGTCATCTCAAACCTCCCCCTATGAGGATGTAATTATCCTTTTTAGTAGGAAATTTATAATTGTTAGTTCAAATTTCCTGCATTTGGTTGAAAGTTAGTTTTCTGTTGAAAGTGAACTTTTTTTAACTGCAAAATTTAACTACTTTAGTTGACAATTTTGTTTTCAAAGTGAATTTTAAAACTGTGAATTAAACTATTTAGTGGAATTATAATTTTTTTTTGAAAATTTTTTTGTCCTGGAAATTTGTACTATCATTATTTAAAAATAAAATTCAAAAAGTATTTGTTTTATGTTAAGAGTTTGTTTATTTTCAGTGGGGGACGACTTAGCCGTTCACCCCCCCCCCCCCCACACACACACATTGCTACGTATGAGACGACTGGGCGATTTGACTTGTGTAATTGCTGCGCCCTTACAGCAAACTTCAATTTTCGTCTTGTATCGCCCACAAGTAATTAGAAAATTATAAACTCGCATAGATGCTCATTTTTCAACTATACTATAAAACTTGACTTAAAACTCAGTTAAAACAGGCAGGAAAGAACATTTAGATGAAGCTACACATACACCTACGAGATAAACACGCAATCACATCTTCTATATAATTCAAAATTCAGAAGTAAATACTCTTTGCCACAAATTGTATACGTCTAATACTGTCATATTTTAATTGCAAGATCGAAAATTTGTTTAACTGGCTTGTTTTTCTTAAGTATTAACAAAAATAAGAACTAAAATAACCGCTCATTGTGACTAGTCTGAAAATTATTTTGTTAAAACTGCCGTCCAAACCAAAAAAGTAGTAACATGGCTTCGCACATTAGGGCAGTTGAACAGAGAGAGCGAGAGAGACATACAGTAACAATTGCTCAGAAAGTTTTTAATCCCTTAGGACTGCGCGAAACAGAAAAAAGACTGCACAATACAGTTATGTCATAATTGGAGGTGCATAGTAGTTTGCTGCTACAGGTTGTGCTCCGAAACTTATTACATTTTCAAATCGCGTTTGGCTGTACAGAAAATTCTAAAAACCGCGCAGTGCATTTTTACTATGCTTAGGGCTGCGCAGTAATTTTTTACCATACTCCACGTTGAGCAGTATTAATCTGACTCGTAAATGGCTTTGCAGTAGTCTCTCGCACTTTAAGCAGCTACGTAGTAAAATTTCATAGTGTCTAGAACAGCTAAATACAGTTTTTAATTGCAAAGGACTATGCACAAAATTATAAGCATGTGAGTTCTATTACAAAAAGGGATGTACAATAAATATTATTGTACATTGGGATGCGCAATATTATTCTTTCATGTCTATCGCTGTGCAGTGTACTTTTTAAGAACTTATAACTGTGCAACAGAATTCTAAGATACTTATCACTGAGCAGTCAAATCTTGTAATACCTAAAACAGCTCATTATAGTTTCTCATCGCATATGGCTTCACAGAAAATACGAAAGACTTCGCAGTGAATTTCTACTATATTTACGACTGCGCAGGTATTTTCTACTATACAAAGCGCTGCTCAGTTTATTGTGACATATGAATGCACAGAAAATTGTAAACATTTTACATTACTACTGTTTTGTGACAAGTAGGGATGTGTAGTAGACTCCTAAATGATTTATGACTGCGAGCAGATTTCTGAAAGCTTTATGACTGCGTAGTGAAGTTTCATCGCATCTAAAATAACTTAATATTGTCATTTTACTATAATTACAGAGGCGCAATAGTTTCATCATATACGTAGCGTTGCACAGTATCATTTTACTAGATCAATAGCTCTGCAGTAGTCTCCTACAATTCCAGCAACTGCGCAATTGTATTTTTATAGTATCTAAAACTGCTAAATATATTAATGCGTAATGTAATTTCTAATCATACAGAAAATTCTAAAGACTGATCAATACAGTTTTTTTTATACGTAAGGCTGTGTTACTAGAATTATCCAACTTTGGTATAATGAAACATTGGCACCAGCAATGTTGGATGTGATTATAGACTCTCGGCAGTAGAGACTTGATGCCCTTGCTGTTATCATGAGCTGCGTGGAAAGCAAAATAAAAGGGAGGCATAGAAGTTTCTCAGTTGGAAGACATGGCTGACAAATGATTGGGTGTTTGAGAAAAACGAATATAAGTAACTTATGCACTGCGTATTTCCAACTATAAAAAGAAATAACAAGTCTTAAGGGGGGGGGGGGGGTAGGATCTAGAAAGTGAAAAAAACACTTCTTTTAGGAATTTTTCTTATAGATATGGTTAGAGTAAATTTATTGTCATATTTTAAAAATTACAAAGCATCATATGGAGATAATTCAAAAATTTTTGTTAAAAAATATTTAAAAATAAGTCGATAGTGGAGCATTATCGAGGACGCCTTTTCAAAAAGATGACTTGCTGTACCAACTGTAGCTCATCGGAGAATAATCTAAAATCAAAAAGCAAATGAAGTTTGTGAAAAAATAAGTTTCTCTTACCCTCTACATCGTCTTTTTTCTTTTTTAAACTTTGGTGGTCATTTCAAGAAAAAGTAGCGATTTTTCACGAAAAATTTTGCCACTTTGTAGCTGTAAAATCTCTTCAATGTAAAAAACGACGTAAGGGGAGGTAGTTTATGTGTAAAAAGTTTGTATAAAGTTTGAAAAGAATCGGAACAGTAGTTCTTGAGTGAGAGTCAGAACCGACTTTGAAAATGGTAGTTTCGAGTAAAACGCGGTTTAAACTGAAAAAGTGATGAAAAAAATTATTTGTTGAGCTTACACTGAATAATCAATTCCAGCTGCATAAAGCACACTTTCTGCGTCAAAATTTACAGAAAATTATGGCGAATATTATTACAAAATCACTGCTTAAAGAGTTTAGCTCCAAATAACTTAAAGTTTGACACAAGATTTTTAAAATGTTGTACCCCTTAATCCTGTAATGGTACCTAATAACATCTAAGATTCAAGCATTCAACGGGTTTGAAAAGAGCAAGTCACAGGAAAGGTACGGGTACCTGACGAGTGTGCATCCTGCTTTGGTAACGTACTTTTTCAAGATCATCGAACACCCAGATCTGATGACATGTTTTATACTCAAAGGTGATACGTATATGTTGTCTGTATTCAACAAATTTATAAATTCCCTAATACTATCATTCCAGATAAAGCATATTCTTATTGCGACGAGAAAGACATCCTGACAAAAGAACAAACAAAATGTTGTCAAAACTCACACGCAGTAAAGATCTAGTCGCCTTATACGCTTTCCCCATGACGACAGCTCTTACGCATCAAAGAAACTTGCACATTGCATACCTTGATTAAAAGAAAGCGTTTTCTTTAATACTACATGACTATTTGCTTTTATCATTACAAATTTACAAAATCTGCCCACGCATCATCGACTTTCTATGTCGTGCGATGATTCTTTGTGGTACAATAATTAAGTATTTTAATCATGGGCGGGTATTTTTCAAGGAGAATCTTTCAGTGTATTATGGTTCTGTTTAACGTTGAACACATTGATCAAAATACTAAATAGTGTATTCTAAGGTTTCAGAATACTTGATAATGAGGTTAGTCATCAACTGATTCATCTACCATATCCGGACCAATTGAAGCTATAGGCTAGTTCAAACCAGAAACTGCACTAATTGATTAATATCACAAAACACTTTTCCAAATATATGCATATCGATTTCGGACTAGATAAATGCAGAATAGTTCAGAGGAGGATAAGGACCACGTACCTAGAGAACGAGAACGAGAATATCATCAAGGCAATTACTGAAGGCGAGTCATAACAATATATGAGTATTCTTGAATCTAAGGGTATTAAGCATACGATAGTTAAGAAAAGCCTCATTACAGCCTTAACTACAAAACTCAGATTAGTTCTGAAGAATTCTCTTAACTCAGCCAGCAAGATCAGGGCAATCAATACCTATGCCATACATGTCCTCACGTACTCCTTTGGACTCATCAAATGGTCGAACACCGACCTTAAAATGTTACACAAGACCATCAAAGTCAAAGTAACGAAGTAGTCGTCTAGTATCGTATCAAGAAACTGTGTAAGTTACAAGTTATACAAGTGCAAAACTATTTTAACAGCAAGTGAGATGTTCCGCTTTACAACAGCGTCTGTATCGATTACACGCCCTTGAATTTCTCCTCAGATAAGGCTTTGAATATCAGGGCAGATAATGAGGCATCCAATATTTGGCTGAAAAAGGGCGTCCTCTTTCCAGAAACGTAAAGATTCGTCATTACGATTCAGGACAGGATTGTTAGACAGGATTGTTAGACAGGATTGTTAGAACCAAATAATCCATCGAGCGCTTTATCAGTGATTGTCGCGCAATGACTTAGAGAGAATATGCGCAAGATGCACTCAACATCTGGAAGATTTAGGAGTCAGTACTGTACTGGCCGCATCTTAGAGAGCAGCGTTTGTGTTAAAAACCTGTCGCATTGTAAGAAACCGCATAGACTATCATGAAGTTGGGACTAAAAACTTGTAGAGTGCAGGTGGTAACTCTAAGAAAGCATCCGAAGGCGACTGATGTCACCTTCAGCGCTCGCGGCCGCTGTTTAAGGACGACAGCGGTAAAAGATGAACTCCAAAGTACAAAGTACCTATAATTTTGTGCCTGCTCCGACAGCATAACAAGATATTTCAAAAATCGTATTAAATTAATTTATAACATCTTCATATTATTAGGAACTTGGCTTAATCCGTGGGTGATGATGAAAACCCGGGTTACCCGAGAACAAGTTACACAACAAAAATTACTTTTTATGACACATGAATGATTTCAGCCCTTTTCGGAATTTCTTAATTTTGACACGGAACCACGACCGAAAATATGTTTTCGAATAGAGGTGGAGGGTCCTTCAGAGATTCCCGAGGCCTGACTGCGTACGATGGATCCTACGCATGGGACGTATGCGGGAATCATGAGACTTAGTGACCTTGCATCTGGAAGATGCACATGAAAAGAAAACGAGATATTACCATAAATCCCGTAGAGACATTAAGTATTAGGTAGATGACCGAGTTCTGTGGCGTTCGGTGATTTTTTCCTCCTTAAGAGAAAGGTATTACGGCTAAACTTTGTAAGCGGTTTCATGGTCCGTTCCGTATTACTAAGGTGTGGTCACCCATGGTGTATGAATTAGCTCATGGCAGCGGCCGAACACTAGGGGCATTTCACTTGAAGGACCTAAAACCGAACTGTGAACCAGCGAATAAAAAGGACTTGTTTTTATACCAGGTTGCGTCGGCTGTTTGTATCTATTAGGTTTTATTCAATTATGGTGTATGATGTTTGCATAAGTTTGACACGTTCTTAAATTTCTTTGGTAGGGAAGGAGAGTCCCTCATCCGAAGATGAGTTGATCATCGTCGTCCGGTTCGGCCCAGGAGGCGCTATTTTCAGGTGAGGTGGGACAAACCCCTTCGCCGATTTCCCTTATCGATAAATGGCAGACCACTGAGGCAAGGCCAGCGATTGACCATGGAGATTTATTGGAGCTGAGCCAATCCCTAATGGTGGGAAGAATAACCGAAAGTGAGCTGTTGAAGCGCATCAGTCTGGAGCATCCTTGGGGCGGGAATACCGGCGTCCCAGAGAAAGTTATCTCCAGAGAGGGTCCGGGTCTCTATAACGCATTTTTCAGTTGCAGGCTAGGTGGTATAAGGAGAAGAGGAGGAACTTCTCTGCCACTCTCACGGCCTACCGCTCAGCGACTTACTAGGATGGAGAAGGTGTAGGCAGGGCTGAGTTGCGCGGTGCCTTCTCCATCGCTAACATCTGCCGAAGAACCTAAGTCAGGTGCAAGTGGTATTCCACCCTCTGCGTCGTTTGCCTGACCTTCTACCTCATTGCCATTACAGGCTAAGGTGCCAAAAATGGGCTCAAGAAGGATCTGGGATCCAGTGGTGCCGCGCCATTCTTGTTGTTCGTGCGGCCTATGTCTGCGCCAACTTCCGAGACAGGGAAGCGCGGATGTGACTTCCGCCTTAAAAACTGCCGCGACTGCTAATATTCAACATGGCGGTAACAGCGCAGCCCATTTGTCAACGCAGTTAGCAGGTACTCGCAGCCGTCAGACGTGTAAAAGCGTGGGCGAATGTTCCAGCGCTGTATACGAGAGCGCGAGGATACTGAGGGTCTGTGGACCGGGCAAGTTTAACTTTTTCATTACTGCTGTCTCTTAAAAGAGGTAAGGTGGCTTTGTCTAACTGGTGTATTTTAAGAAAGTGTAGAAATGTTTGGAATTGCCCCATGGCGGACTGACGCTAAACTAGGACAAATATATTTATATTATTAAACTTTCGGTCGTTCGGTCAAGGAAAAAGTCAGTAACTTGTAATTTTTGTTTTGGTTTGAATCTCGGTTATGTACGTTGTGGTTTTAAGTATATTGTTCATGAAATATATTAATAATGAAATTAGCTAACTTTATAAAAAAAACTTTCTGTTAATTTATTTCGTCTTTGATGACAAAAATCCCTCCTGATTGCATGCGTAAGGTTTTCAGGCCATCGCCCACGTTACTCCACTGTTTTTGCAGCCAAGCCGGTCTTAATGCTGGCGCTGAAGAAAAACTCTTCTAAAGTCATCATCGAAATTAAAATTGCGATTCCTTCGGTTATGTAGGGTATTATTGACAAGTTAATAACGGGTATTCTCTTACCAGAGTATAGGTGTGGGAAAATATTCGTTACGGTAATTTATGATAAGTTTCCATATTTACCTGTAAAATTACCATAAATTACCAAAAATCTCTATATATTTTCAGAAATTTATAGACATGTTGAAATTGAATTTTGGAGAAGTTCTGATAAGTCACCATTTACCTGTAATATTACCATGAATTACCAAAAATTTCTGAAAATTCATAAAAATGTACCATATTGACCTGTAAAATTACCATAAACGACCAAAAATTTTGGGAAATTGATCAAATTGTTTAAAGTGGAATTTCGGGTAATTTATGATAAATTTCTGTATTTACCTGTAAAATTACCATGAATTTTAAAGTTTTTGCTATTTTTTATTTTACGAGCTCCTGATCAAAAATTCTTTATAGCAAAAACTTAAATTATGAACAGTTTTTACGCTACAACGATTGAAAAGTCACATTTTGGTACATATTTTTACCTGTGGCGTGGAATATATCACAGCCTTTTTCCTAAACCTTTGTTTTGCTCCCGTGTAAGTTTATGCAGAAAAAGAATTGCTCGGAAGAATAATATGATTTATTTGCGTCGGAAGTGATAAGCGCTAAGCATTCGATCAATTCCCTCAGTGTATAGGCAAGGTGCAAAGCGTTCATATAATTGCATGTTTTTGAGCTTCAAACGCAAAATTCGATTTCTAGTTTTAAGAAGCGAAACAACAATTCTGGGAGTTGATTTTGTTGTCTGTGTGATTTTTTAAACGTTTAGCGTTAAGGTTAAAGTGGGAGCGTGTAAACGAGATAAGTATTCCTTCTAAGGTGTTTTAGACTTCTTACCTTAAACTGGTTAATGCGAGCCAAACAGCAACACTGGGAGTTTATTTTCCGGGACCGTTAGAACGACATAAGAATTTCTTATAAGGTGTTTTAGACTGCTTGATTAAAACTGGCGAATCAAATCCAAGCGGCAACGCTCGAAGTTTATTTTGTGGTCTGAGTGCTTTCATTAGACGCTTAGTGTTGATGGTAGGATGGAAGCGTTGGTAAAAAAGGAGAATTCTGATAAAGGTACTTTAGAGTGCTTACACATAAAGTGGTTGATCAGTGCCAAATTGCTACGCTAGGTATCAATTATTTCATCTGGCCATTCAACTAAAGCGCTTTGAGACGAACTTAGGATGCAATCTTTCAAAGGAAAGTAGCGTTTGTCATGCTTTTGTGAATGAGCTATTTTTATCACTGATTCAGACAACGAAACGCCTCTTGATAATAGAATTCAAATTTCGCGTTTGAAGCTCGATAACATTCAATATATGAGCGCTTTGTGCGTTGCCTGAACGCTTAGCGCATTGTATAAACGCTTAGCAGTTATGACTTTCAACGCGATAACATCACATTGTTTGTCCGTGCAATTCTTTTTCTGCATAATCTTTTACGATAGAAATGCAAATGGGTGGAAAAAAGTCAGGAATATATTCCACTCCGCAGGTGAAAATATGTACCAAAATCTGACTTTTAAATCGTCGTAGTGCAAAAACTGTTGATAATTTGAGTTTCTGTCATAAGAATTTTTCGATCAGTTGAAATTACCCTTAAAATGAGCGTAAATCATGCTTCCTTCATTTGAAATATAATATGGGCTGAATTCAAGACTGTATTTTGAGAAATGTCAGAAATCCTCCATTTTTTATAAAAAATATCATGTGCGCCAAGAGGGAGAGGGAATTTTTCGACGAGAGTATGTTTGCAGTACGAGTTTTAGGCGAGTTTGCCTCTGTAGATTTTAAAAATGACATCCAATAATTGGATAAGAATATTGTGTTATCCTGCTGAAATACCACAAACTTTTCACGTTGTCTTGTCACAGATTAAAGAAATTAATACTATTCACGCTACTCTAGGAAGATGCAGAAAGGATTTAATTTTTGATTTCTTGAATATTAGTAACTAAAAAGGCCGGCATTTATTCCAAATAATTAAGCAAGGAACAAAGGAGAAAAATTTGATCAATATATGTTTCAGTTTTTAAGAAATATACAAAAAGCGGGGTGCTTTTATCAAAATTTTAGGTTATCATGTTTAACTCGTTTGTAAATGCCTAATATATTCCTTTGAAAATAGACCTTTAAAAGTTTTGTTATTAAATATAATTAATATCTGGTCATTCTTAACTGTCTGCAGATGAAGAATGTGTCGAAGTCTTCCCGGGAAATATAGCAGCGGCGCAGTTAATTTATAGCTGCTTAGGTGCATTTTCTAAAGTAGGAAAGACACTAGAAGATAACTTGTTGTCACCTTCTACATCTGCAGATGGTACTTCCCAGACGATTACAATACAAATTCCATCTAAACACCTTGAAGGATCATTACCATCGACGGAAACATCAGTAAGAACTCTTTCAGAAGAAGAAGAAGAAAGCATTAATATAGGTGGCATGATGATACCTGCAGAACCAGAAAAATGTAATGCGTCTCAGATACATACTTCAATGTGACTTTTCAAAAGTATGTACCAGATATATTAGGTAATCGATCTCACGCAAATCAATTATGGAAGTTAGCTGTCGAGAAGGTGATGAAAAAAGGTAGGTTTATGGAGGGTCACCTTCCATATGTAAAAGAAAAGTGTTAATAAAGATTTAAACAAATTTGTATGAAGATATCGTAACTTTGAGTTTTTAATTATTGTAGTCTATAATTATAATATTATAATATTAAATAACAATAATATTAATTAATATTTACTATTAAAGTATATGATTTATAATTTTTACAGTTTTTACGTAACTTCTCTAGTTGCTTTTATTAAGTTGCCATACATTCGGAAATTTTTGAAAGTAATTTAATTTGTGCTTTTGTCAAATCATGCCGCCTGCCCTACGTCATCGTTGTTTGCTGGTGGATAGCTGGGCCCGTCACCGGCAATTTTTTAGCATTAGGCGCGACTTGGTCTGTTCCCCTGCCCTTATCCAAACTTCCTTCGTAAATTTATTGACAAAAAAGAGGTTGTCGAGCTAAGAATTCTCTAACAGAGAGTACAAAGAAAAAGAGGAATGTGGAAAGGTTGGTGTCTAGAAAAACTGGCAGATGCGACATGTCGTCACAGAACGAGAACATTCAGGCTGAGATATTAAAATTTTGATAGGCTAATTTTCAACGGCAAAATTATAGGGTATCATGTCATTCGTATAGGCGGTTTGGGGCAATATTTTTCCGCCGCATCCTTTAACTAGAAGACAACCCTAGATAAAACTTTCAAAATGGCGTTAACTTCTAAGGAAAATTCTAGTATCAGTGACACAGTTACTCCCATTTCTTTAGAAGACAGCGTTCAATTCCGCTGAATGATGTGCCCGGCGATGACGAACCGAATCTAAATGGCATTTCATTATTAGACATTTTGGGTTTTAGCTAAGTTCGAGTCGAAGATATTCATGAGTCTGCAAACATACTAGAAGTTTCAGTAAGTAGAATCAGGCTAAGCTCGATCAACTCAAGTCGTGTGTCGTGCAGTGCGGGTTCAAGCTTTCCGAAAACATTGACGGATTTCGGTTACTTGAATATCTTCCAGTACTCGATACTTTCGAGTTTTCAAAAGAGTTTGGATAAAAAATTCCGAATTTTTTCGTTGTAAATCTAAACTTATGTCCAGAAATCTAAACACCGCTCTGGTAGCGATATTCTTAAAGACCCGGGAAAGTATTAAATTTTGTTAAAACTATTAAAATTTTGATATAGGGTATTGATTTACAATATTTTAATTAAAAATGTAAAAGCAAAACTACAGTTAGACTTAAATATTAAAGTTGACCTACAAACTTGTATTCGTTCATGTCACTATTCACTTTTTTTAAAAGAATTTTATTAATTGCATAAAATAATCGAATTTTTAAACAAAATATTTTCTCCTAAAATATTTGTCCCAACTGCTCATTTTTCTCAGCATGTAAACAAATACTTTTAAATCCCCCAACAATTTACTAATTTTGTTGTAATTTTTACTGTTTTACCTTATCTTGAATAAAACCATCAGAAAACGCTCTCAAGCATAAATGAAATCAAGTGCATAACTAAATCGTCTTATTGTGCACCGAAACGTGGTAAACGCACCGATGATGATAAGGTAGACCTCAAGGTAAGCAGCAGTGCGTTACTACAGGAAGGTACCGTTTCGAGGGATACCGATAGTTTAGCAACGCACGATAATTGAAAGAAACCTTGTGAGAAATTCATCAACCTAAAGATAATAATAACAGATAATCCATACATAAGTATATGTTCATAAACTAGATATGACGAATAATGAATTAGACATATAAGTATTCGTACATACAGATGTATGATAGAAAAGTAACGATTCAAAGTTTATAAGTCATTACCATGAAATAACACGCGATGCGCTAGTGAAGGATTATGTAAATGGTCAGACAAATTTTAATTAAAAGTGTCTGATCAAAATTACTGAATATTAATAAGTTAGTAATAGAATTGCTGTTTCTTATACGAGTAACGAATCACTTACACAAAGTTGCGGCTTCTATCTCATTGTGATCGAAGAAACGCTTTGACTAAATTGTGTGGTGTTAACGTACGTGAAAGGACTCATTATTGAATTACTTCCGAGTATATTCAATTAATCATCCGGAAAAACTCTGTCAGTTTTTTACGCCATAAACGGAGATCCAACCGACAAAGCAAACCCTCTCTCGCCCTGTCCCTTAGAATGGTAAATGTAAGTTTATTTTATTTTAACTGTCAACTATTTATCTGTTCCCATCTGTAATAAATTTGTCAAAATTTACGTATATAATTTATTTAAACACTGCATGTTAAAACAGTTCCTATAGAACTGACAAGTAACGGACAAACGCAAAAGCAAATAATTGGTCAGGTCTTACCAGCCTGACATAATCAGCACACTGGTCTCTCTCTTTTCCTATTTTCCATACTACCCTCGCCTATTTGCCCAGGACGTGTCAGCTGATTTGGTGGCAGGGGTGGGATTGTCACTTCCGTTTAAATTTCGTGTAGATACGTTGCACGATTACCTACGGGGCAAGGCAAAGTTCGAAGTGCATGATAAGATTTGGTATACTTCGCGTGTTTGCAAGATCTGCCATCGTTAATGAAACTACGAAAGTACCCTGAATTATCCTTAAATGTACTCTTTGTAGCAAAATTGTGCAAGCGAAGGGTTTAAATCAACATCATCGAAGATTACTCAAAATTCGCGTTTTAGATCATTTCGCGAACTAACATTTTAAATCAAAATTAGTTCTAAATATGCCCTTCGGAACTCGAAATTATGCAGATAATCCACTAACTGTGAGGACATTATACGTGAAACCCTTTTATCGATTTTAATAATTTCAAAAAGCATCTTAATGCAATGTGCTAGGCAATTAAATACTGTGGCATAAGAATGAAAGTTCTCAAAAGGCAAGCCACAACGCGTTACATCTGGTCATTGCTTTTTTTCACCCAAATTCTTAATAATCCTTCTAAATAAGTTTAAATACTTTGTAAAAATTTCTCTTTCACGGATTGATCACCCGTGGATGGAAAACTCACAATAGATTTAATTCTTACAATCACAGTTGATTTTAGCAATGAACAAAAGTCGAAATCCTAGTTTAAATTAATTTTTACATTTGGTATACTTTCACTCGTTGTTAACGAGGAGTAAATAGTCTACCCTTTACTGCCTGTTTCTACTGAAAGAAGGAAGACAGTCGGTCGCTAATTGATAGGGTATGCGTTACCATCAAACCGTTTACCTATATTTTAGCAGCGCGTTCAATCACTTATAATTAATACTAAATCTTGCATAATCAAATAAAGTAATTCCTTAGAGTTACTTATAAATTAAAAAGCGGTTACATCATTATCATCTAAATAATTCTTCGAGCAAATATAGCGATGAATTCAACTTCAAATTCGCATGCATTTCGTCTTTTTCTATTGAACGAACAAGCAACTCGCGGTCAGTAAACAATCCACTTGAACTAGAACGAATATTATTGCATTTAAACAAATACAATTCTAAATTCATTCCTTGAAACAGAAATTCATTTTCTAGGGTTGTTCCATAAATTGAACATTCCGCATCTGTTCAACGATCCCTATTCATAGAAAATCACTTGTTTGAAAATAGACATCACAAACTATTTTCCATCTTTTACAAAATACCTAACGATCCTAATCAAACTCAATTTAGTGACGACATCTATCGCACACTCAGTGAAGCCATGATGATATCCATGACAGAGTTTTGCCGTGCAACAAGGGATCATAAACACCCCGTTATATAAATAATAAACATAAACATGCCCGTTAAAGATTCCATTCAAGATATTATAACAGGAGAATCATCAGTGCCAGCCAACTGTGAAGCACAATATCTTAAAGCGGTGTTGGCCTGACTAAAAGGCGTAGCCAGAGGTAGTATTCGCAGAAAAAGTTTTGCAACAATTAAGGATTAAGTTAAACACCTAAAATAACGTTTTACCCCGTAAAACTTATGCGTGGTATCTGCATGAAATTTCTACAATTAGAATGAGACGGGAAGAAAATGTCAGTGAATTCTTTGATCGCGTGATTCTTTTAAAATCAGGAGTACATGATCCCAGTCCTTGCCGCCTTGCACGTTTTGAAACAGCTCCCGATTCATATAAAAATTGGGATCAGAAACCACACCATTTAGGAATAATAAAACGTTTCATAATTTTTATCAACAATATCCGACTACTTCTACGCCGAATAATTGGTATTCTAATTCAAACTATTCCCGAGGGGCAATGAACACACAACCCTGCGCACAATCTCCTAGTCCAACCAACAATGAGGTTTTAAACTACAATTCCGCTCGCTGCGCAGACGCAGCAACGGGCGAGGCAAAATAAGGGCGTCAGATGAGCGTGCGAATTCTAATGAAACAAAAAAGATCTACCAT
This sequence comes from Druon quercuslanigerum, assembly GCA_010014905.2. NCBI lineage: Eukaryota > Metazoa > Arthropoda > Insecta > Hymenoptera > Cynipidae > Druon > Druon quercuslanigerum. The sequence goes on from JAAAKG020114541.1 coordinate 29,249, forward strand.
ACTCAACTCAGTAAAGAATCCCCAGTAGTTGAATTTTCATCCTCAAATTTCATAAAAACAAGAGAACTAATCTTAATCGATCCAAGAGCCTATATAAATATTATAAAACTAAGTTCGCTAGACGAAGATTTATTGATAACCTCTTATGTCAATAGGACGAGAATACCTACGTCAAGAAAAGGTGGAAATTTCCTTCTGGTACAATGCTACAGTGACCCATTCCAATCCCACTAGGCCAGTACCATTTATCGATGAAGAATCAAAATTATTAATTAATAATTATTAATAAAGGAACGGTATTTATCAGTAATAAAATCAAAAGAAGAGCTGCTAATGGGGGATTCTTTAGTTTTAAATTTCAGTGGAGTATGTCACATTAATGCCATAAATATCACTGAAGAGGATCTAGAAGTTAAAATTGACCCACAGGAATTATTTCCCTTCGAATATTACCAACTCCCAGGAATGAACTCGAAGAGCACTTTACTGATGAGAATTATTTACCCCTTGAAGAATGAGTACAAGCTATTCTAGAAATAGTAAAATTAGATCATTTAAATCAAGAAGAGAAAGATCATGTAACTGAAGTTGTGCAAGAGTATCCAGAGGTATTTCACTTAACTGGAGAATCGTTAACCCCCACGTATAAAGTTCAACATAAAATCCAGACAAGCGATGATGTTCCGATATATGTTCTTCCTTATCGATTCTCCCCTCAACAGAAGGAGGTAGCAAATATTGTAATAGATAGAATATTAAAAGAGGGCGCTATCGCTCATTCAAAATCACCCTATAGTTCCCCTATGTGAATAATTCCAAAAAAGTTGATCACACAAGAAAAAGAAAATATAGGGTAGTAATTGATTTTCGATTATTAAATGAAAAATCTATTGGAGACGATTACTCCCTTCCAATTATTACCGAATTTATGGACCATTTAGGAAAAGCGCAATATTTTACAGTTTTCGACCTAGCTACCGGGTTTCTTAAGATCGAATTAAACCCTGCTGATAGATCAAAGACTGCCTTTTCTTTATTGAACAGAAATTGCGAATATATTAAAATGCCCATTGGTTTAAAGAACTCGCCAGCCACTTTTCAGCGATTAATGGGTCAAGTGCTTTTAGGATTACAGGAAATCGATCTGTTTCTAGGTCTTGCAGAATATTATAAGAAATTTAGCAAAGATTTCGCACCAAAAAAGAAGCCTTTAACCAAACTTTAAAGAAAGGGGGGTGCCCTTTAATTGGGGTTCAGCAGAAGAAGGAATTCCTAAAACTATGAGACAAGCTTTATGCAAAATACTCATTGCACAGTATCCAGATTTTCAGAAACCATACACCATAACTACGGACGCCTCAGGATATGCCGTCAGTGCTGTGCTAAGCCAAGAAAAGGATGGCATAGATTTTCCCACATCATATTGTTCTCACCTTTTAAACTAGGCAAGGTACCGAAAGAGCAGGGAAGCCTATAACCAAAACTTCAAGCCGAGCTTCGATAGTAACGAAAAGAGGACCAACAACTAAACCGTTACCTCAAAGCCTTTCACTTCAGGAACGCAACGAATAACCTTCAAACCCAAGAACGACAGTCAACGAACGAAAAATTATTCGGGCCAAAACCCACGAACCCATGATTATTACTGACACCCCGATAGACACCTTCAATAAAGTATCCTTCGACACTTTGAGTCCATTACCGATAACTCCAGACGGAAATAGACACACTCTCAATATGCGAGATAACTTATGAAAGTATTATATTGCTGTAGCCGTACCAGACATAACAGCAACAACAATAGCTCATGCCCTAGCGAAAAATTTAATCTAACAATATGGCGCACCAAAAGCCAGACTACGCGATCGGGGAAGCGCTTTTATAGAAAATCTTCTAAGAAAACTTTCAAAAATATTTGGAATTAACCGAATGACGACTTCAGGATTTATACCTCACAGCCCAGGCGCTTGGGAGCAAAAAATGGTTCTACCTTGCATTAAATCTGGAAAGTTAGTGTCAATTTTCATTTATTGTGGGGTTCTGAACAAAATACTTAATTTGCTCAAAAATATAATCGCGGCTCGCTCCATCACTTGAAAAAAGGTGCGAAAAATCAGTTTTTATATCAATATTAATATTGAGTATTCATATTAATATTAATACATTCGGAGTTATGCCCGGGTGAAGTGAGTTGTGTTCCCTAAAATCACGTAACACTGACCTTATGGTCCCATTAAGTACTAGTTATGATCATCCGAAGGATCTTGCCGGGATCGGGTGCCAATCTGAAAAATTGCACCCGATCGCAGCGAAATCGCAGTAAAATTTCAGCCATACATATGTATGAACACACACACACACACACGGTGATACATTTTAATCTATAATCCCAAATCTCTTCTTAAATACTTTATCTACGGAGAAATGGTTTGGATAAAGTTTAACCAGGACCGAGAGGGACATTTGACTGTACCATAAATTTTGTCCTTGAGGTCAATGTTCAAGGCCAAATTGAGGAAAGATCTTTTTCTTAAATAAAAACCCCTTCCTTTGACTGCGGATTTAAAAAGAGAGGGAAATTTCACGTCGAAAATTTCCTGTCGAAAAATGGTTTTTGTATTTTTTAAGGACAACGAAGGATCCAGTTCCACTAATTTTTCTGCAATTCCTCTCCTTCCGATGCAAGAAGGAACGGCACAGAATGTGGCTACAGAAAAGCAGGGTAAAGTGCTTCAACATTTGTATTCACCGCAACGGAAGTTTGTGTAAGAACGTCCCTGAAATGTTGGATGACTCAGATTATGTAGAAGAAAACACGGAAGTAAATGAAAAACTCAAACAATTCGTGTAATCGAAGAAGAAATCAACGAAGCTGGACCCTCAAGAAGAACAAGGCGGAAGGCAAGAATTAATGAAAACCTGGAAGTGACTGAAGAAAGATCGAAGAGAGCTAGGAGATAAATTTTGAAAATATCAGATCATCGATTAAAGATATGGACTAGACCTACTGGGGAAACCACTATAAAAAAACGCTCTGTTCAATTTACCTCAATGGTGGTGTGGTAATGAGTATAAACGATTATTTTTTTGCATATATATTTTATTTTCTATATAAAGTATTTACATCATTATTGAAGATAATAATTCTATATATATTATTACAATAGAAACTGATCTTAACTAATACTCTATGGCGTCATAAAGGCAGTGTATACGAGATTCAAGTAAATACACCTTACTTTACCCGGGCATAACTCCGAAAATATCCACTTAATTTAAAAATGTTTCGAATTAAATTTGTAGGGAATTTAGTTCTGTACCATTATTGTTTCCGATGAACCAAAAAAAATTTATTTCAAAAAAATGATTCTTGGCACCTTTTTACATGATAGCAGAACGAGCCACCATTTTATTATTGTGCAAATTGAGTATGTTGTTTAGAACACTAAAATAAACAAAAATTGACACTAACTTTACCGGAATTAATGCAAGGTAAAAGTACCTAGCGCCTGGACTATCAGTCAAACGGATAGTTAGAGAGAAGTCATGCAGTAGCAGTCGATTATATCAGGTCATACGCAGATCACTACTATGATTGGGATAGGATATGGCTCTTAGTTATGTTCTCGTACAAGATATTACGGTGCTAATATCGAGGGAAGGAAATAGAGAGATGTGAACGCCGGGAAAGTTTAGTTTAGTGCAGGGCCGTGCCGAGTGTTCCCTTAATGCAAAGACTTCATCACACCCCCCTCTCCCGCAGGGTTTGGGTGCATACCTGAAGTTTGGTCCAGTTCTCTGTCCATATACAGAGTTGGTTTCATATACAGCAATATCCAGAAAGTTTTTAATTTTTCTGTTAATGTATTACCAGCTCCCTGTACGTATGTTTGTCCGTCCTGGTTTGGAGTTGTGTAATTTTTCAGTACCTGAATAGTCTTCCACTGCAAACAGTGTCGTGTTATATGTAAATATGTCTGGATATTAGTTTGCCACAAAATTGGCATTTGGTGTTCTCGGAGTGTATCCTTATGTTATTATGCAAAAGCTTAGTGTTCTCGATAATCTGCCTGTTCTATTTTGCATCCATGGTTCCTCTGTTCTTATAACACAAACACACACACACACACATATATATACAGGGTGGACCATTATAACCTATCGCGGAAAATATCTCAGAAAATACGTCAGATACAAAAAAATGTTTCAGACAAAAGTTGTAAGAGATAAAGGGGTACCAATGACCTTGAACTTAGAAGCAGTTTTGAAGGAGATTTGAAGGTCAAACTGATTTTTAAAATGGAAACCACTAATTTTGACCCCGGATTTGAAAAGAGCGGAAAATTCTAAATATAAGATATTGTATTGGTCAAGGTTGTTTCAAGGTCAGATGAAGGTCAAATAGGCGAAAATGACATAGCGAGCATTATCTCAAAATATACGTTAAATACCGAAAAATTTTTGAGACAAAAGTTGTAAAAGACAATAGGATGCATGTATTGGTACCAAAGACCTTGACCTTGAAGGTGATTTTCAAGATCGGTTGAAGGTCAAAGTTAGTTTTTTGTAATGGATACCCCTAGTTTTCAACCCGGAGTTGGAAAGGACGAAAAATTTTACGTATGCATTCGTCAAGGCCGCCTTATGGTGCAACGGTTCTCAGGATTCTAAAGGCTACGAGTTATCATGCCTATCGCATAAGATTAAGCCAAGAATTACGGATCGAAATTTCATGGAACGCCTTGAATTTTGTCTATTGGCTTCACATCATTATAGGTCAGGTGCTAATCCACACCAGTACAGAACCGATGATCACCAACATCGTTGGAGCCTCATTGTTTGGTGCGGAATTGTGAATGGCTATCTGATTGGCCCATATTTTTTTGATGACACTGTTAACTAATCTGTGAAAGTTTAATCGACCTACATAATACGCTGTAGAAGCTTCGCATTTTTAATCCGTAGAATTTATGTCATTTTTGCATATATGATTTTCAAGTGCCCATGATGCCCTTGGCGAATGCAACATTTTGTTTTCATCAGAAAAAATTCACTTTGACCTTCAAGCGAACTTGAAACTCGCCGTCAAGGTCTTTGGTACCAATACATAATCCCTATTGTCTCCTCCAATTTTTGTCTGATACATTTTTCGGTTTCTGACGTATATTCTGAGATATTACTCTCTATCTCAGTTTCGCCTATTTGACCTTCCTCTGACTTTGAAACAACCTTGACCAATACAGCATCTTATACTAAAATCGCCCGCTCTTTTCGAATCCGGGGTCAAAATTAGGGGTTTCCCTTAGAAAAAATCACTTTGACCTTCAAATAACCTTCAAAATTGCTTCCAAGGTTAAGGTCATTTGTAGCAATGCATGTTTCCCTTTCCCTCTTACAACTTTTGTGTGAAACATTTTTCTGTATCGGACGTGTTTTATGAGATATTTCCCGCGATATATTAAAATGGTCCACCCTGTATAAAGGAAAAGATGTCGCTTCGGGTTGTGAGTGACTAAGGTTGTCGTTTAGCGTTTTCTTTTGTTTATTTTGTGTGGTGCATGCAAGTAAGCAGTACATAGCACTATAATATGTAGACAAATATTAGTTTTAAAAAAATTTGTTATGAACAACCTATGGATATATACCACATAAAACTATATATGTAATGATATTAGAAGCCGGGTTTAAATATATACGTATCCGATTCTCTTTCGAATTTTAGGTTGAGTTTGATCATTTTTTCCCTCAGATCGTACTTCTCTTTTTCTTTCTTTTGGATCCAAGTTAATTGGTTGTGGTATCCTCCGTTGTAACCCACGAGTAGGGAGTAGAACTTTTTAAGGGGTTTATTCTCGTACTTTTCCTGGTTTCCGTAGCTAGTTAGTGGGAAAATGTCCCTTCTTACCGCATGGTTCTGGACGTTCTACCGAGGTGCTGTTATGCCTGAGTAATTTTCTCACATGCCTATGAAAGAGGTATCGGAGCTCCCTTTCTGATACGACGGGTAAGAAAATAGAGGCTGCCTTTTGTGAGATATCATCAATCGCTGGGGAACACCCTATGTACTTCTCACGGACAATGGGACTGAATTCGTGAATAAGACTCTCTACCAATTAGCTCAGTAATTCAACATCACCCACAATAATACCCCTCCCTATCACCCTCAAACGAACCCCGTGCAAAGGGTCAACAGATCCTGAAAACCATGATAGTTTTCTACATCGATAAAGACCATGGTACCTGGGACATCTCAAATTCTTTCCTCCGAAATCAGAAACATCTCTGCGAAACTATGCTCTCGATACAGTGGCATTTTGTTTGTTGGAACTTCAGGGAAGCTGGTCACATGTACTTGCACTGCTGGTACTCGCTATCAGCTTTTTTTATTAGTGTGGAGAACCGGGATTCTCTACCCTTAACTTTCCCTATTGTGCACACCCTTCAACCAGCTCTCATTATCGCCGCCGTACATAATTTCCATACGGTCTCTTTCCTTTTGGTCACAACTTTGACCCACCGCCACACTCCTTAGCCCAGTACACTTCTCAAGCTATGTTTATTTTGCTTTCTTTTTTTTTGCAAAAAAATAAGTTTTTCTTTTATTTCGCAACGATGTAGTCAAATATTTGCTTGTATCTAAATGTTATAAGTAAAATTTTCTTTGGTTGGCTTGCTGTTTTATATAGTTCCTAATAGTTGTACTGAGAGAGCTTCTTTAAATTGTTACTTTCATAATTTCGCATTTTCTTCCTTTCACCCCGCATATAATGTCCCTTGCACTTGTTGGAGCTATCTATTCCGCTTGAGCTCGACGCTTTCAACTCTGCTTTATCTTTTCTTCCCTTTCTTTTGCTTTTCGCTTTTTTTTCTTTTGTTATTCTCCCGATTTTATTTTTTTTATTATTTTATTTTAAAAAAGGAAGCAAAATAAACATAGCTTGAGAAGGGCACTGTGCAAAGGAGTGTGGCGGTGGGTCAAAATTGTGATCTAAAGGAAAGGGACTGTATGGAAATTATGTACGGCGGCGCGAGTGAGAGCTGATTGAAGGGTGTGCACAATAGGGACAGTTAAGGGTAGAGAATACCAGTTCCCCACGTTTATAAAAAAAAGATGATAGCGGATACCAACACTGCGGGTACCTGAAACCAGCTTCACTGCAGTTTCACTAACCAAACCGCCACTGTATCGAGGGCATGGTTTCGCAGAGACGTTTTTAATTTTGGAGGAAAGAATTCGAGATCTAGATAGAACTGAATCTCCTTTATGAAATCTCAATTACCTGTGCTGGAGGTTATATTACTTAGACTGTTTTTTAAAAGGCTTGGTCTAAATTCTTAATCACCCAGTTGCGCATCGCGGGGAGGGACATCAGTGAGGTATGGTGGGCCGTATTATGTGCGAATTGGAATTCGGAAAGGTGTTGGTCCCAGGTACCATGGTCCTTATCGATGTAGTAGACTATCATGGTTTTCAAGATCTGGTGACCCTTTGCACGGGGTTCGCTTGAGGGTGATAGGGAGGGGTATTAGTGTGGTTGATGTTCAATTACTCAGCTAATTGTTAGAGAGTCTTATTCACGAATTCGGTCCCATTGTCCGTGAGAAGTACTTGGGGCGTTTCCCAGCGATTGATGACATCTCATGAAAGGCATCCTCTATTTTCTCTCCCGTCGAATTAGAAAGGGAGATCCGATATCACTCTCACAGGCATATGAGGAAATTACTCAGGCATAACAGCACCTCGGTAGAACGTCCAGAACCATAATCGCTAACCACCCTGGAACCAGAAGCAGAAGAGGAGGAAGCGGTAAGAGGGGACATTTTCCCACTAACTAGCTACGGAAACCAGGAAAAGTACGAGAATAAATCCCTTAAAAAGTTCTACTCCCTACTCGAAGGTTACAATGGAGGATACCACAACCAATTAACTTGAATCCAGAACAAAGAAAAAGAGGAATACGATCTAAGGAAAAAAATGATCAAAGTCAACCTAAAATTCGAAAGAGAATTATAACAGCACAGCCTTCAAGTGAACAAAGATTTCGAAATACAAATGAAAAAACTAAAGCTGGAAGTAATGGAAGAAATGGGAGAAAAACTGGGACAAGAGGAACGCTCATCATGGGAACACATCCTAAAAATGAGTAAGGAAAACACGACAAAACAACAAATAGAAGACAAAGAAAGAAAATGGAACCTAGATGATGATAAACAAATCCAATATCAAAAAATGATGATAAGAGCCTTCGTCCACCACGACAAGAGCGAAGAGGAAAAAGAACAAATAAACCAAGAGTGGAAAATGCTTTGATAAAAAGTTAATAAAGATAACCGAAACCATAAAACCACCTATATGCAAAAACTCATAACTCAGGGATACTTATATATTTAAAACCCATCTTCTAATATCATTACATATATAGTTTTATGTGGTATATATATATATATATATATCCATAGGTTGTTCACACAAAATAAACAAAAGAAAACGCTAAACGACAACCTTACAGAGGAACCGTGGATGGAAAATGGAACAGGGAGATTATCGAGAACACTAAGCTTTTGCAAAATAACATAAGGGCACTAATCACGGATTAGTTAACAGTGTCATCAAAAAAATATGGCCAATCAGATAGCCATTCACAATTCCGCACCAAACAATGAGGCTCCAACGATGTTGGTGATCACCGGTTCTGTACTAGTGTGGATTAGTACCTGACCTATAATGATGTGAAGCCAATAGACAAAATTCAAGGCGTTCCATGAAATTTCGATCCGTAATTCTTGGCTTAATCTTATGCGATAAGCATGATAACTCGTAGCCTTTAGAATCCTGAGAACCGTTGCACCGTGAGGCGGCCTTGAAGAATGCATACGTAAAATTTTTCGTCCTTTCCAACTCCGGGTTGAAAACTAGGGGTGTCCATTACAATAAATTAACTTTGACCTTCAACCGACCTTGAAAATCACCTTCAAGGTCAAGGTCTTTGTTACCAATACATGCATCCTGTTGTCTCTTATAACTTTTGTCTCAAAATTCTTTCGGTATCTAACGTATATTCTGAGATATTGCTCGCTATATTATTTTCGCCTATTTGACCTTCATCTGACCTTTAAACAACCTTGACCAATACAATATCTTATGCTTAGAATTTTCCGCTCTTTTAAAATCCGGGTCCAAAGTTAGTGGTTTCCATTTTAAAAATCAGTTTGACCTTACAATCACCTTCAAAACTGCTTCTAAGTTCAATGTCATTGGTACCCATGTATGTCCCCTTTTATCTCTTACAACTTTTGTCTGAAACATTTTTCTGCATCTGACGTATTTTCTGAGATATTTTCCGCGATAGATTAAAATGGTCCACCCTGT
>JAAAKG020114542.1:0-15318 GCA_010014905.2 Druon quercuslanigerum
TATATATATATATATATATATATATATATATATATATATATATATATATATATATACCTATATTTTATATTTCTACGGATTTCAATAATTGGAGGAGAGAAGATTAAATATGTATATATATATTATCATCGGAGCTCTTGGAGGTGCCAAGCTTTAACTGGTTAATAGCCTGAAAAGCATCCATGCGTGTGAACAATTTGCTAAAACACTTGCAGGGAAAATACAGAAGGCGAACGTCCTTGGGTCGCTCCGTGTCCTCAGGGTGCACGAGACTTCTGCCGGATCGTCGTGTTGATTCCGTGACAGACTGTAACCATTTATCTCACGGTCGTGAGACGTGGTTATGGCTTAAATTTTACCGCGATTTCGCTGGGATCGGGTGTAATTTTTCAGATCGTAAAGAATTCCTTGGAATTCAATGAAATTCCACTCATTTTCCAAAGTTCCGTGTAAATTCCTTGAAATTTTGTATATCTCATGAAATCCCTAGCATTTCACTAGTAGTGGCTTGAAATGTTTGCAAACCGTTAAAGTCCATTAAAAATTATATTAAAGGCCTAAAACATAATTTAATTTCATTTTATTTATTACATTTCTCTATAAAAAAAACATTAGAATTCCTAAAAATCTTGAAAATTCCTTCGAATATCGCAAATTTGCTTATAATATGTGGAAGCGTAAAAAATGCCTTTAAATTCAATAAAATTTCATTGATTTTTCCAGAGATCCCTTGCAGTCTTTAGAAAACATAAAAATTCATTTAAAAAGTATAATTCATTTAAAACCCGTTGAATATAACTTACAGTACACGTATTTAATTAAGTTCTCTGAAAAAATCGTCTAAATACATAGAAATCTTTTAAATCCTTGACATCCTTGAAAAACGTACAAATTCTTTGAAAACGGATGAATTTTTCTAAAAGTAGTTAAAATATGGTTATAAATCTTTAATATGCTGTGACATTTGTATATACTTATTATATACGGATTTTCTTATAATGGTTTTCCATAATGATGTTACTAGAATCACGAAAAAAATATGAGAAATTCATTAGAGGAAAAGCATTATAGACCTATACTGAATTTTCTATAATATTTTTTCTTAGGGCGAAATTTTTAGGTACTACAAGCAAAAAATTCTAATACAAATTATTTTTTCTGTCCAGAAGGATCTCGTCAGGGGCGGCGCAAACAGGTTTTCACAGGCATTCCAGGTAGGACCTTAGACTAGTATGAACATAAACTTAATATGTCGTTAAAATATGCTGAAATAGAAAGTATAAGGTGTACCTTTACATTTATTGTAAACCTTTTCAGCATGCAAATCTTAAGTTCACAGAAAATTATCATATCTTTCTTACAAACTTTAAATACTGAAGTTGAAAAGGAAACTTAAATAAGCAAAAAATAGCGAAAAAAATAGGCCTGAATTTTCCCACAGACACACGTTATCAAAAATTGTTGTTGCTAATTTTTATTTTGAGACTTAATATCTTCCCACAGTCAGGATAATTATATTTCAGTATCCGGTAATTTTTGTAGTGGGTATTGAAGAAACGATATAGAAATTGGAAAAAAAAAATCTTTACGTATGAACAGCTTTAAATTACGTATGGTTCTGACAGTACTTGTAAATTACTCAAAATTTTATTATTACTAAATTCATAACGATATAAATAATATTTAAAATTCTTTTAAACTTGAAACAGGTTTCTGATGGTTTCTTCAATGTTCGTTAAAGAAATTATGCTATAGATATTTAAAATTTATTTTAGAAAAGTGGACACAATCCACAAATAAAAACTGTTCATTTGCGTTTGAGCCATATTCAAAAAATTATAATTTGGCCCCAAATTGCATTGCAAGCTTTTAAAAGTAACGGTAGCGCGAGACAAGCTTTTAATAAGTAATAGCAATGTAAAGGCGTAATGACATATTGTATCAAACATTGTATTAAAATTATTTTATGACCTTATTTTTTCACATCACACCAGTTTTGAAGTTTTAAATTTGAACAAGATAATATTTCTATCACATGAATTCAGCGCAATTGTTCTGATTCAAGTCATTTTTAATTTGAAATTATAATAAAATGATCATTTTTAATACGAAATTCTAATTTTTTTGAAATTTTTTTACTTCCATACACTTCGGCATTTAGAATTGTTATCAAAATTTTGATCAAAAACTCTAATCTCATTTATTGCATATTTTGGTATTGGTCTAGTAGATAAAAAACGATCATTCCATCGACAAAAAGTTAAATGATTTTAGTTTTGTAGATATACGAAGGTGACATGTTCGGTTTGCAATACATAAATAAGGTAAAATGACAGTTCTTGATTTAATAGCCCGAAAGCAAAATGAGTTTTATTTTTTAGGTTTTGGGCTAGTCTTAAACCTGAAATAGTCAGCAGAAAGATATAATAGGCTACAGGATTCGAAAGTCATTCTAAGCCATGAGAACCTAATTTTTCTTATTATTTAATCACTGATATGAAAAAGGAAGTATATATCATAGCAAATTCTATTCTTGATCGCAATTCCTCATGCGAAGAGGTTCAATTTGGGCCATCCCCGGGGGAAATAGACCCAAAAAAAGTTTTCAGCATAGTGGTCGGAACAACCAAATTTCTTCAATTCCTTAGTTTTGCACTACTGTTATAAAAAAGGAGGATATAACATAGCGAATTAAATTTTTTTATTGCCATTTTACATGCCAAGAGCTTTAAGTTAATTCGTCCTCGAGGAAATTCAGACTGACGAGAAGCTTCCGACATAGGGGACTGGAAAACCAAATTTCCTCATATTTTTCTAATTAGTTAAACTAGTTAATTAAAATAACTACAAAGTTTAATTAACTAAGTTTAGTTCCTTATTCCATTCTAAAATTTTTATTCTTTTTAGTAATTGAAGGAATTTGTTAACATTTTTAATCAGCATGTAAAACAAAAAGTATTTAGACTTAAACTAATAACATGCTGTAAGTTATATTTTTTAAACTAAGAATGCCAACTGCTGAAGTGAGATTAGATATGCTGTCACGTGACCAATTACTACATGTTATTATATTAGGCGGTTTTGTAATTAGATAAATTAACATATTGTCTTCTCATTTTGTAATGGTTCAAATATAGAAGCATAAGGGTACGCCTTTCTGGCCCATTAGAGATTTTATTTTGCTTTGATAGTTCAATTTTATTAATTTGGAATTTGGAATATAACTAAGAGCACGGTTTTATTCCCCTGGCTAAATTCGAATGAATAAAGTTGCATGGTTCAAATCAAATAACAACTCAAACGTGGACATGCGCTTATATATTTTGAACCATTTCTAAATTTGAGCACCAGGAAATTGCCGGGAATTTTACAGATTCAAAAACGCGAATATCACAGACTTCATCCTCTTTTCCCCGATCCTCTCTTTTCTCATTTTTTAAGAATTCCAATTTTCCACCGGTTTGAGGTAAAATTCTACTTTTTCTCGTGTTTTTGCTTAAATGATAACTGAATTAGCAGTAACCAATACAAAATCCAACTATTTATTCCTAAAAGTCAAATCGCCTTAATTGAAAAGTCTGCTCAAATATTTTGTTTGCTTCACAATTCATCTATTTTGGTCGAAAATTCGATTATTTTGTTAAATTGGTTCTTTTAATTGAAATAACACCTTGGTATTTTCGCATTTTAACTAGTTACAGCTAGTTTTGACGTATTTCGGGTATAAATGATGACCATAAAAATACAAAAATATATTACAGATCACTTAATTTGTCTGGAATCAAGGAATCTTTTCTATATTATTTTATCACATTTTATCTGTAACTGCAAGTTCAACTTTTCGTGTTCACAAAAAAGTGGTACCATTTTTAGTTAGGGAATGTTATTTTAACAGAATGTTAAAACTTTCGAAATTGTTAAGAGTTAAAGTCTTCTATGTAAAGCGTTAAGCCATGAAAATGAATAAGGATAAGATCATTTGTAATAAATGTATCGAATATATTTTTCATGTTTGAAGCCAGAAAATATACGTTCAAAATGGTTTTCTTAAAATAGTTGAAATTCTGCTTCTTTTTCACATTTTGTAGAATATTAATAAAATTAATTTGTTAGATGATTTTGTTAACAATTTAACAAAGATAAGGGTGGCTGTTGGGCCGAGGAATGCCCGGGAATTTTATGAGTCCGGGAAAATCCATTTTGAATGCGTAATTCAAAAATCTTTCACTTTATAAATGTTTCATTTTAGAGTTTAATTTGTAGGCGTATATTTTAATTTAAAGATTTTTTTTAATGCAGTTGTAAAGACTAAAACAATTCGAAGTTAGAAACGTTTGAAATCGAAGATTGTTGTGTAAAAACATTTTTAGTTGATCAACTGTGAATTTAAATTAATTAATAATTTTCCAATTTGAACTGCACTATAAGATTTAAAAAGTAAACGTTAATTAATTTTACAAGGAGATTCGGAATCAGTTCCGAATTTTAGAATTTGCATATTTTATCGGAAAAATCTAAACTATTTCGATCGGAAATTCTTATTAGTTAAACAACTGTAAACGCCCGATTGAAACTTTATAACCTATTTTCCAATTTAAAATAACTAAAAAATAATAAATTCATGATTAAAGGATTTTATTAAATTTAAAATATTATTTTAGACTAAAATATTGAATTTTAAACCATTCAATTTCAAAATTTCATTTAAGAAAAGTAACAATTGCTTAGTACTTAGAAATAATTATAAATTAAATATTCAAAACTAAAAATATCGTTGGATGTTGCAAGTTTAATTGTTTATTATAAATCCTTTTAATTATTGAGTAAAATAATTGAATTTTTATGTAAGTATAAATAACTTCCGAAAAAATTGAGTAAATTAAAGAGATATTGAGAGGTTTGGAAAAAACTAATTAAAAATTTGAAATTATTTCAAGTAATTATAAATTAAATGAAGTGTATGCGTACCGATAAAATCCTGCTGTTCGTACCAAGATTTCGGTGGAAAAGCCCACAGCCTAGTTTAAAACGAAATATAGATTTTGGCAGATTTCGAACAAAAAAATTATAAGTGTTTTAAGAAGTATGAAAGGTTTCAGAAGTATAAAAAATTATTAGATGGATTTCAAAGAAATGTTTTAATTTAAATTTTAGAAAAAATTTGAATCATTAAAAAAGATGTTCAGAAGTTCTGAAAATTTTTTAAATAATTAAAAAATTTTTTTAAATTAAAACAACATGTAGATGTTTCAATATTTTGAAATAAAACTTGGAAGCGTTTTAAGGATTTCTAAACTCTTTTAAATGAAAATACTTTAACTTTCATTTAAAGCATCGTTTTTAGTGGATTTTAATAATGTTTACCAATTATCTTGTTGATCTTTCTCAGTTCGACACAGATTGAAAATGTAGATATGTTTGCTTATTTAAAAACAGATTGTAAACATATTGCTTGCAAATATTCTATGCTACATATAAAAAAGTTATTGTTATTCTGTTTCTATTATTTTAAGTAAAAGTTGGTATACGTTCTAAAAAGGTTTCAAACATAATTTTTTATTTCGGCGTCTATTTAAAATTTTTAGTCATTACTGTCTGTTCAACCATTTTTAAATAAGCAATAGTTTTTGTTAAACTGTTATGTAATATCGTTGCATTCGTAGGTTTCTAAATTACATTTACCATAGAGGTAATTTTCCTGGGCATGTGAACCGTTAAATAATCTCTATTTCACTTACCAGGTTTTTCTATTGGGCAGCAGAAATGTAGACTACATATTTAGTATTCAATTTAATAATCCGGACATTTTTTTTAATTCCTTGCATTTTCAGTTACAGCATCTGAAAATTACTAAAATGTAACCGCATTTTCTGAAACATGTGAGTGAAGCTTTATACAGTTATCGTTTCGTAAATTGCCGTTCCTGCTTAGTAAAATGTAGAAACGGTTATTGCATAAAGATTTACCTATCAGTCTCTGAAAGTGCCTAAAAAATTTTTAACAGTAGAGACCCAAGTTTTTACTTTCCGACTTTCACAACCTATTTTATTTTTAAGTTGTAGTTAGAAAAAAACTCTGCATGTTGAAACATTTGAGAAAGATTACTGAAGTGAAAAGAAATATGTTAAAACATAAGTTTCAAATTTGAAAGGGAATTATGTAATCTTGGAGAATTCAAATAAAAATGTTTTATTTAAAATTCTATCAATTTGATTTAGCACGCTTTTCAGGGGTTATGAATTTTTAAATTGGAACGTCTGCATGGTGACTACGTGGCTGCGAAAATCGGGCTATACGACCCCAGGAATTGTCTTTATCCGGGCACGGTTGTCCAGGAGCAAGGAAAACTAAACCCAAAGTGGATCCAAAATCGGCTAACGCAGAAATTTTCTATGTCGTTTGGAGATTAAAAAAATGTAAAATTGAAAATCCTAGCTGATCGGTTTCGCAAGCTATGGACGTTTTTATATTTATACTATGTGCTCATGAAAAGCATTTTGATCCCAATATGAAGACATTCAGTATGTATGTATGATTTATTGTTGAACACCAGGTTTCTTCTCAGAAATTTATTAATATTTTTATCTATCATCTCTCTGAAAAATGCCACTTTTTCAGTAATTCCGTTTTTGCAACATACCTATATAGAGGTGATCTGATTGAAAAATTGAATGGATTTGGGTTGAAAATGCAGATTGTAGATAATTCGTCTTTTTTACTGCAAATTTAACTGAATATTTGGTTGAAAATTGAACTACTTTGTCAAAAACGCATTTCTGTGTAAATTAGGCTCTTTCGCTGAAAATTTAACTTTTTCTTGAAAATTCCTTTTTTCTAGTTAAAAAATGAATTTATTTGTACAAAATTTCTCTTTACTTTTAATTTAGATTTTCTACATTTTGAGTACGTATAAAACAGTATATTACAATTTGATATTTGAAACTAAGCTTGAAATTTTCTCTTAAAATTATATGTATTGATGACATTAAATACGTTTTTCTTTAAGTTTAAATTGTTATATGTATTAAACAACAAAAAAGGGAAAAAGTTTTTAAAAAAATCTTTTTTGCTATGGAGAAAAATCCGACAGATAAAAATATCAATAAATTTCCGAAAAGAAACAAGATCAAGCAAAGAACCGATCAGCTAGGATGTTTAATTTTTTCAATCTCCAGGCGATACAGAAATTTTCTTCGTTAGCTGATTTCGGATCCATTTTGGGACCACTTTTCCTCGCTTCAGACTAATAACTTCGTGGAAATGTTTTTTTCACAAATCAGAAGAATGCGTGTCGCTTAATTTTCCTTAAAAGAAAGAACATATTCAACTTGTTTAAAAGAAGCAAATCTTCATTCAAAATTCAAAGAATCTAAAATTTAAAAATTTTAAATACCAAACAATTATTCTCTATGCATTAAGTGGCGGTAGTTTAATTTCAGTTTTTGATACATAAGAATCATTATTTTGTTGGATTATGTTACGATAGTTACATTTAAAATCATCCGTCGGTGGACACCTTGGACTAGGAAAAATATCTGAAAACCGGGAAATGACCGGGAATTTGTTTTTCAGATTTGAGTATCTACCGGGTGGCCGCTGGACCGGAAATTCATCTGCCCAGTCGTGATTTCAACCGTTTTTAATTAATTAGTTTTTTTAAATTATGATATCATACAGCTTAGAATACGTATTTCGAATATCTTGCACTTTAAACCATTTTTAATTTTTAAGTGTACATTTTAATTGAACTGTAAGGTAAACATTCCAGTAATCGTGACTTTAGTCCCAGTAATCGTGATGCCAATTTTCTTGCTTTTTATTTAATTTGAATGAATGTAATTTCTATTTGACTTTGTAAAAAGCTGAAAATAAGCGAGTTTTCATCATTAAATGTTACTTTTAACGTTTTTTTTGCAATTAATATATTCAAATTATAACCAAGTTTGACGATTACTAGGACCGTCGGGATTACTGGGACACTTGCCCTACTTTAACATTTAAAAATTGAATAATAATTGATTTTTTAAGACGATTCGGAATCAGTTCGCAATTTTAGAATTTCCTGTTTCTAACGTTAAAAATTAAACTGTTTCGATTGAAACGTTTTATTATATTATCAAATGTAAGTGCCCGATTGAATCTTTATAAACTATTTCAATTTTAAAATCTCTTCAAAATAATATATTCATAATTAAAAGCTTTTATTAAATTTTAAATATAATTTCAGTCTAAAATATTAATATCTGTTTATTTAAAATAAATAATTATATTTAAATATTGATTGATTTTTTAAATTTCATTGACCTTGAAAAAATTTTGCGAACCGGAAATTGGCCGGTAATATTTTTCTTTCATTAAAACGGACCCAGATCTAACTCATACCTTGTTTTACGTACTTATTCTAGTTTTTTTGTCCCCCATCTGAAAAGTACGTTATTTTTCCTATTTTTATGCCATAGAAACTGTGAGGCCCGCTCTTGTTAACATACATAACACTCGATTTTTGTTTGTCCAGATCTTGACAGTGAAACTCGCTTTTGTCCTGATCTTGACAGTGAAACTTACATCAAAATCGAGCCAGAAGTTTACGAGCAAGAAGTTTCCGAAAATGAATTTGTCGGATTTGACAATACGGCTGCCAGAATTCCATCTACGACCGATGTCGGAGCCCTAAACCTCTGGACTACTAAGGCTACAAGTTGTCTCATAGCTCAGTATAAGAAATACAAAGCTCATGTTGGTCAAACGACAAAAATGAGAAGTCTACGCGAAATGTTCGAGATGATTTCTTTTGAGATGCAGAAATACGGCTTTTACTTTAGTGCTCAAAAGTGTGAAAATAAGTGGCGTGTCCTTGAACGCAAGTACAAGAATCTTGTATTTCGTGAGAAACTAAAGAAACCTGGCAGAATGAGGCATTACGGACACTGGGAACACAGAAGGGCGCTAGACGAAATATTTGATGAACAGAAGCAACACATGTATTTAGACGAAAGTGATTTTCCTCCTCCAAGCGGTTCTGCTAAGATCGCAGCAATGATGATGCCACAACTTGCACAGAATGGAAATATTGCCAATAACGGTACCTCTACCCAGTCTTCGACTAGCAATAATAATTCTCATCCCGAATCGAGTAATACATATAACAAAAGAACGGAAAACTTGGCTGATCAAAGTGGAATTATAAAAACATTTCTCGCCAACTTTGTAGACGAAATGACCAAAAACTTTGCTTTAGCTGAGAGAAACAACGAAAGGAGGCACCAGGAAGAGCTTGCAATGAGACAGAGTGAATTGGAAGTTCAGAAGAAGATCCTTAAGATGAAGGAGAAGAAATTGGAACTTCAGAAAATTAATATGATGGCAGCTGCTCAGAATTTAGGCCTCAATTTATAGCAACATCTGCGGATTGGTATGACTATGATTATTTGATTAAGATATTTTTCTACATTTGTTGGAAACCGTTAATTCTGTACATTGAATCTGTCATTCGAAACGCATTCGTAGAATTTATCCCTCAATCAAAAGCTGTAAATTTGTATAAAGTGTTGAAATATATTTGAAAGTTACGAAGGTAGAAGATAAGTCGAAAATCCCCTGTAAATGTTGTAATATAGTTATTATTAGGAGCAGGAGCATCGGACTATCAGCCTAATATACGAGTATTCTGCTATTATCAGCCGAATTTAAACAGTGTTTAACTGATATTCATAAACTGCGCGTTGATTAAAGCTTCTCAAAAAGCTCTAGAGATTCCTATAAATGTTTGTTTAAACATTTTTTCACGGAACATTTTCTTCTTTAATTTGAGGTATTAACCCATAGATTTTTGGCAATTAGAAGTTTTCTTTAACATGAAAGAAAATATGAAAATATTTTGGAAAGAAAAGGTCCAAGAGTGAAATTTTTCAGTACTTTCTCAGATTAATTAAAAAGTATCTATGAATAGATAAATTGGTTTTTATTTGAACACAATAATTCTTGTATCTGATAAAGGCATAACGTTTTTTTTTTTCGTTTGTGATTCATTCAATGACTTCGTATCCATTTATATTAATTTTTTTCATAGTTTTTTCCATTATATACGTAATTAACGAACTCAATTTTCTTTTAGTTTAAGGTAACACTACGATTTTTTTTTACAATGTAAGCTTGCATTGCTATGCTGTTCTTTACAATCGTCTTTAAAATATTATTTACACATCGCAAATGAAAATATTTTACTTAAAAATTATCTCCAAGTGTTACTACATCAGGCCAGTATATTATTCGTGTATGTAACTTGAAAAATCTAAATTTTTTCCTGATTCATTTCCGATTATTACCATGTTTAATAAGTGTGATTTATTTGATTTTTAATGTGCACGATTGCATGTTTAATTTGCATAATTTTTTGATATTGAATACATTTACTTTTCTTCAATGATATGTACATGCTCGAAATTTTTGTAATAAAATGTTTTTGAATGAATGATGGACGGTCTATATGGACAATTAAAAGTAAAGATGACCTATATTTATAGTATGCTCATTTTCGCTCGAAGTTTGGAGTATTTAAAAATTGAAATTTATTGTTTTATTGGTTTTTATAAATATCTTGAGTCATTTTTACTTTTATGAATCCCGAATTTTACTGATTTATTATATATCCCAATTTTTGCATTTCTTTAAAGCCATGGAATACTTACCAGACTCCTACTCAGTTGAAATGTTTTCGCAACAACTTATGTCCACATGAATTAAGATACGAAGTTCAAAATTTGAGACATTTGTGCCTTTTATTTATTTCCCTAAATTTTCATTATTTGTTGAAAATGTGATCTATAATTTTCTATAATTTAACGTTTTTTTAACAAATGCATTATGAAGGTATTTTTAATTTGAAAAATTCATTTTTTTCTATGTCAAGTTTTTTTAAAATGGGAACCTCATGATAATTTAAGAAAAATTTATAATTTGTTGATAAATTTTATGATTTTTAAAACAAATTTAATAAACAAATGCATTATTTGGGCATTTGTCGACGGAAAAAACTAGTTTTTTTAAAAATATCAGTCCTTTTTATTGGTAACTTTACGATAATTTCAGTAACATTTATAATTAGTTGATTAATTTTATGTTTTTGTTATACCTATTTGATTAAAAAATGCATTATTCGGGCATTTTTTCTGAAATTAGGAGGACTGCCTTTGAAAAAAACGAGTTTTTACCTCGACAAATATCCGAATAATGCCTTTTTTTAAGTAAATTTGTTTAACAAAAAGAAAAAAATTAAGTAAATGATTATGAATGTTACTGAAATTATTGTAAAGTTTTCAATTAAAAGGACTGACATTAAAAAAAAAGAGTTTTTCTGTCGATAAATTCCCAAATAATGCATTTTTTTATTAAATTTGTTTTAAAAAATAATAAAATTTGATAAGTATTTAACATAAAATTATTATTATTAAAAAATTAACATAAATTCTCAATTAGAAGGACTGACAGCGAAAAAAAACGAATTTTGCGTCAGCAGATGCCCGAATAATGAATTTGTTTATTAAATTTGTTAAAAAAAAAAATTATCAAGAAGTCATGGATGTTGCTAAAATTATCACGAAGTTCCTAATTAAAAGGACTGGCATTGAAAAAAATGAATTTTTCCGACAAGTGCTCGAGTAATGCATTTGTTTGATAAAATCATAAAATTCATGAACATTCGAAAAAAAAGAATTTTTCGGACTGATTATAGAAAACATATTTTCAACAAATAATTTGTTAATAAATTTTTTTCCTGTTCATTCTGTCATAATGGAATATCTTTAAAAAATGTAAATCTATGAAACCTCGGCGATTACAACAATTTTCCTATTATTGACGAGCACCGGAAAATCACCGAGCACCTGAAAATTCAGGCTAGACAACTTTCTTTGAAAATTCCTCAGCTTTTTGAAAAAAATGGTCCAAATCGGTCCACAGATTCAGCCGGAATCGTACTTTGCCCAAACCAAATAATTGAATTCAATCCAACAGGACTAATTTTTCACCAGAAAAGAATAATTTTCAATCAAATATGTACTTACGTTTTTAACGATATAATTTAATTTTCAACTAATATGATCATTGTTTACAAACAAGGACGAATTATTAACATATCGCATAAATTTCCAACTAAATACTTCGAGCAGTGGATTCGATGTTAGTTCAAATTTTATTTAATTAATTTTTAGTTAACATTTTTTCCCGTTTCTAAATTTCTTAAACTAAATAGTTAAATTTTTAATCCAAAAAAGCACCAATTTCAACCAAACATGAAGCAGTTAAATTTTCATTGAGGAGAATTAGCTTTCCATAAATAAACAAATTTTCTGCAGCAACATTTACTTTTTCATCAAATAGTTGAATTTTATACTAAATTGTTTATTTATAACCAACCAGTCGATTTTTCAGCAAAATAGTTCAATTTTGAGCTTACAAAATTAATTTAAAAAAAAAAAAGAATTTTCTTCTAAAATTATGAATCCTCAACCAAAATAATTGAATTTTTAAAAAAGTTGTTGTATAATTTGTTTAATTAATTAAATCACAGGAATCGTTTGCTGAACGTGTGTTATTTAATTCATTCACAAATATAATATGTTCATAAGAAAATATGTGGAGTGGCGTCTCAGAATTGAGAATTTTCTCCGTTGCACCCTGAATCAGGTAGTTAGAAAAAGAAAACTAGTTGATAGTTTAATTGTTATTTGAACTTACAGAATGTTATCAATCTTTTAAAACGATAGCAATCACAATATTGTCAAAATTAAACATTATTTTCTTTTCACAATTTTCCGTTCAAAATAATATGATTGGAAGAAAAAGGTTTTGTTTTTATATGAAATACTTTTCTTTTTTAAATACCTAATTACAACTTATCGATATTCGCAAAAGAAGTTAAGCCTTTAAAAATTGCAAGAGAAATTTCTTCGGTATTCGAAGACTTTCTATTGATAAAAATAAAGAAGAAAAATATTTGCCAAGTCCATTGAATTAAATATTTAAATTCAGTTAGATTGTAAGATAGAAATAACAAATCTCCCCTATAAAAAGTACCCCGCATAAAACGCATGGCAAAGGCCATTTAGTGAATTTTACTAACACTTTTATTTTTGTAATTCATGAAACAAAAGAAATTTATTTGAAGGACTTGGATGAACTTATTATCAGCTCCTTTTGAGCGAGATCCTTTTTAACTGGTTATTTTTTTTCAATCCTAAGTCTTATGCCATTTTAAATTATGTTTTTCTATCTAAACTAAAACATTTTAGGCATATTATGCAGCTAGCAAAATTGTGTGATTAATCATAATTGATGAAAATGAATTATGCTACCACCTAAACTGTTATGCAAAACTCGAGCACTCGAGATCGGATGAAATTATTCTCCAGACATCTCGGGGGACGGGAATTTTTTAATTCACAAAATGGATCTTTTTTGAATATATAGGATTATAGAGAGTGATGAAACAAAACTTTTTTCTATTTTCTGTTTTCTTATCAGATGAGTATTTTTAATAATAAGCTTAAAAAACTAAAAAAAAATGGTCCTAAATTCCATTAATTTTTAAGAAATAAGTCATCGTAAGTTGGGAAAATATTATCGAAATTGTTTGAAGCTTTATTGTACACACTAAATATACCTTAGCGATGCCTAAAAACTGAATAAAATGCGGAAAATTTCCTATTGTTTAATAATATTTAATTGCAAATTGAAACCGATAGGTAACTTCGTTTTTCAGATTCATCCACGAAAAGTATCAAGGGAACTTTAGAGTTGAAACAACTTCCAGTGAGACATTAGTTCCTCATTACAAAAGGAAGTTTTTTGGAAATTTTCAGAATAATTCAGTTAAAATTGAAGGAAATATCCATTTTACAAGAAAGCAGGCCAAGCCGCCAGCGGCTAGCACGCTGCCCGATGGCGTTGAGTGCTCACTGAGCTATCGTTGGCGGCTTGGCATGCTTTCTTGTAAAATGGATATTTCCGCCAAATTTGAATGAATCGATCTGAAAATGTCTGGAAATCTTCCTTTAATTATAAGGAACAAATGTATCACTGAAAGTTGATTCAACTCTAAAGTTGCCTCGATACTTTTTGTCGGCGAATCTGAAAAAAACGAGGTTACTGATCGGTTTGAATTTTTAATTATTTTCGTATTTTCTTCAGTTTGTAGGTATCGCTAGGGTATATTTAGTGTTTAAATCAAAGCTTTAAACAATTCTGATAATATTTTCCCAACTTATGATGATTTATTTCTTTAAAAGTAATTAAATTTGGGGCCGAATTTTTTCCCTGTATTAAAAAAAGATCCATTTTGTGACTTAAAAAATTTCGCCCCCCGCGACATCTGGACAATAATTTCACACGATCTCGAGTGCTGGGCGACTTTCTCTATCCAGACCCTCAATTATTCATAATGCCTTGAAAATATTTTTACCATAGATAGAAACCAACGACAAAATGTAGACAGCTTGTCGTTGGAAGATGAAAATAAATTATTATAGTTCACTGCAAAACTTAGTCTATAACTTATGAACCTGACACGGTGCTGAAGAACGAATCTAGAGCAAACTAGTAAAACTTGAAACTAAGCAAGGAAGTCTGTTTGAGAGAATACGGCAGCAAATCATATTTATCATCCTAACATTACTTAAACGGATGTAACAACGGGAAAATGCTGTCTATGAAAGAAAGTTTCTAGCTAAAATATTTAATTGCAAACAAATTCATCTCGTCATGCCACAGAAGTGAGAGGATCCTATTTTTTCTTTTTAAATATTTCAAAAAGGTATTCATATTGTCATGTATTAGTGTATCGAGTTAAAAACGTTTCTTTAATTTTAGACGAAACCCAACAAAAAGCTTTTTGGTGAAAAAGAATGGTAAAATATTCTTGAGTTCGTCCAATAAAGCCAAGTAAGCATAGAAACATTCGTGCTATAAAACGCGTTCTTTAAAATACCCTTATGAGCCAAACGCTACTCCTTGAATGGTTTAATCGTCAATTTCCTATTTGATTAAATAAATCTCATACAAATGAGGAATGAAAAGGTGTCAACGAGTATATATATATATATATAGTTTTATATATTTTTATTTAGTTATATATATATAACGCTCCTAGGGAAATAGAGTCAATTGACGATAATGAGAAGTGCCGCATATACTGGTTGTTGCACACTCGAGGCCTGACATAGTTCTCCTTGACTTCGAGAAGCGTACCATGTTCGTTATGGAATTTTCGGCACCAGCTGACAAAAACATCATAGTCAAGGAGAATGAAAAGAAAGAGAGGTA